>APFE031167136.1:1647-29461 GCA_000404065.3 Pinus taeda | reverse complement strand
TACTTCCTCTAGAACACTATAAATACAGGCATTGGGCCAAAGGAGGGGAGGTTGAAAGCTGAACATTCCAAAGGGTAGATGCTGCTGGAATTAGGACTTCCTTGTAGAAGCTTGTGAGGAGAGATCCCATCCTTTCTTGTTTCATTTGGAAGTGGGTGAGCTTATCAAAGTAAAGGAAAACTCTTGTTGGACCCTGGGAGGAACTTGCACAACACCAAGGCTCAGGTTGTAATGGTTTCTTTTTTTCCTATTAATACAAATAAGTCCATTCTTCTCAACAATTTGTTATTAATGAGTTGTTTCATATACTCCTTGGTCTATATGTTGAATATGTTTTATTTTATGAGATATTCAGGTGCTATGTAATCATTTGATTGTTAGTGAATGCAGGTTTCGGAGAGAAGGAGGAGCTCATCCGATCGACGAGGCTAGACTACTACAACAGCGTTGGACTACAGGTAGGATCTAAACACTTGATTTCTTATATGGTAAATGCATATTTAGAGAAGGATTGCTCTTAATTGTCTTGCTTGTCACTAGAAAGTCTTAGGCTTCTAGGGAGGTTGGTTTTGTCCGCAAGATTAACTCTTTCCGCATGACACAACTCAAAAGAACTCAACCTGGGCCCCTAAAATTTAGGAACCACTCTACATGACTCTAGATAGACTCCCAACTCGAATTAAATGAGTCACTAAGTCAAATTAACTTAGTTAACTATTACAAGTTGTAATGAGAATTAGAATTAGAGTTTAATTCCTAATTTGATTTAAGGACAAAATTAAATTAGGATTTTCTTGTTGCATTTTTCAACATGATCAATAGTGGGTCTCCAAATCAAGTATTAAATTAGATGATTTTAAGCCTAAGGATATATTGTTATAGATATCCCACCACTTCTTTACCAACATATTTGTATCACCCCTATCCATATTATACTCCTTTCTTATGTACCTCCATGGCTTTGATCCCTCCACAACCACCATTACATTTGACAAATGGGTTATTCTTTCAAAAAATATAAGACATATTTAATCTGATTTGGGGCAAGATGAAAATACTTACAACAATGTAGTATGGACGACTTTCAATTTGTCAAAATCCACTTTCTTCATGTGGCACCAGAGCATGGCCAATCTAAGATTATAGGCCAAATGAATGTGATTATACACCTTGATGAAGAATATGCTTAGTTAGTCCAACTCTGAAAATGACATGGGAGGGGTTGTTGAAAATTGTAACTAGGGTTGATCTTCATTATGATGTAATTGTAATCATGACATTGTACATTATTTATAAATAAAGAAAAATGAAAGAAAGAGAAATTATATTTTATTTTGGAGTATGGGTTTCATACTCTAGTTTGAGTCAAAAGCATGTTCTTCATGCTTTTTAGGTCTTCTAAGACTTTCTAGGTTTTTCTAGGATAAAGAATAATATTGGTCATGTGCCATAGTCCCATTTGGACTCATTGTAGTGAAGAAAAATATTTATTTTATCATGTAAAATCCATCGATAAACCTACTACCAAGTCAGTTAAAGAGCAATGACAAGTCAACCTAAGGGATGGAAAATCGACCCTCAAGAAAGGCTATAAATAAAGGGGAGCTCGACCTCATTTGGACATACATCTCACATAAGTTATATCTGCAATAGAGAAGGTGAAAAGAGTGGCTAGAGGATTAAGAAGAGGAGCAGAAATCGAGGTTTGTCAAGGGTTATCTTTCTGTTTACCTCGCTAGGGTTTTTGAAGTTTTCAACTTCAAGAAGATGAAATTCTATGGCAGTTGTTGGAGGCCAAAATTTTGTTGTTGGGGCCAAAGTTGTAGTATCGAAGTTTTGGAAGTTGTTCTGAAGAAATTATTTCTAGGGGCTGACTTGGGTCTTTGGATCTTGTAAGTCTCGTTTCTAAGAATTTCTAAAGAGGAAGAGAAGAATTTTCCAGGTTTTCCCCTTGGAGGGATTTTTCCCTAGCTAGGAGCCTATTTATGGTGTACTTTGTCTCTTTGTGATCTTCTTATTTTTGATGATTGTTTGATGAACATAATCAAAGAAGTAATAGAAGAACATCTAACATCACAAGTAATTATCAAGTTAAGGAAAATAAGTTAGGATTATCAAGTCTCCATATTTTCCAACATGGTATTAGAGCTAATGTGCAAGAAGGAGACTCAAGATCACAAGTTAGTTGGCACAATGTCAAGAATCATGAAGAATGGTTTCAAGTTTCTTGGAAAACTTGCTATCTCCTTCAAGAACTACATATTGAAGATCATCCCCAAGCTAATAAAGTAAGAATTAGAAGGAAATATTTTCGTCACTTTATTGGGTGCCTTAAAAGATGAAAATTTATGGGTTATCAATAGTGGTGCCTCCAGACACATGACACGAGAATAAAATAAACTTCAGACCTTGTCAAAAGGAAACTCATCTCACTATATCGAACTTGGACACAACAAATGTTATCCAATAAGGCATTGGGTAAACATCATTGGAGCTTGAATCAGGTAGAAACATTCACCTCAACATCTTATATGTTCCAGGATTGAAGAAAAACATACTTTCTATTTCTTATCTAGAGGAAAGGGTAATAGAGTTTCTTTTGTTGATAGAAAGGTTTTTGTTTGGGATAAGGGCTCTAGTATTAATGAAGCAAGGATGATTTGGGTTTGTGAGGGAACATTGTATAGACTATATACGCATCTAGCTAAAGCCCTAGTTCACTTGGAAGTGAGTCCTTCCAAACTATGGCATAGAAGGTACGGACACCTTCATTATAACATTTTTCCATCTATGAGTCAAATGGTCAATGATATCCCCAAAATAAAGGAAGACCATGAAGGAACCTATAAGGGATGTTCTCTATGCAATAATGTAAATAAATCATTTACAAATAGTGAAACTAGATCTACTAAAATTTTGGATCTCATACACTCAGATATATGTGGACTTATGGCAGTTAAGTCTCTTGGTGGGCATCAATAATATGTAACCTTCATTGATGATTATTCAAGGAAGACTTGGTTATACCTTCTCAATTAGAATAAGGACGAGGTATTCGAAAAGTTTATGAATTTCAAGAATGAAGTGGAAAACCTAACGTAGGAGAAGATCAAAATTCTAAGGTCAGATAATGGTGGACAATACACCTCCAAAGAATTAATAGCTTTCTACAAGGAGGTAGGAATCATGAGGCAGCTCATTATTCCCTATAATACTAAATAGAATGGAGTGGCAGAAAGGAAGAATCGTACTATTGAATAATGTGTCTAAGCTATGTTACATGCTCAAGATATCCCCCAGTTCCTATGGGGAGAGGAATGTATGATGGTTGTTTACTTGCAAAATCGAAGTCCTCACAGGGTGCTCAATAACATGACACTAGAAGAAGCATTTACAAGAAAGAAGCCACGTGTGGATCATCTTCGTATATTTGGGTGTCATGTGTACATTCATGTACCCAAGGATAAAAGAAAGAAGCTAGATCCTACCAATTTAAGGGGCATCTTTATGGGGTATAGTGCTTCATCTAAAACCTATAGAATCGTGGCAAGTAGAGATGTCATCTTAGATGAAAACATAGCTTACAAGAAATTGAAGGATGTACCAGTTGACTCTAATGAATAAGTTCCTATCTTTGAAGATATCTCTAGGGACAATGATGGTCAAGAACCAGGACCAACTCAAGAAAATGTTGAAGGCCCTTGTGAGCCTATACAACAATTGTTCTAGAAAATCGAAAACAACATATTTGGCTGAAAACTACTACTCAAGAGGCAGAAGTACATACAATATCAGGGACATCCAGGGAAAGTAAGAGAACAAAGAGGTATTCTAGATATGTCGCATACATGACAAAGCTATTTGAGGCAAAACCTTCCTCCTATGAGGATGTTGCTAAGCATCAAGAATGGAAGAATGTAATGGAGGAAGAATACCAGCCAATAATGAAGGACGACGTATGGGAGATTGTCCCTAGGCTGAGTGACAAATCGATAGTCACTTCAAAATTTATTTATAGAATAAAGCATGTTGTAGATGGGAGCATCGAGAAATATAAAGAAAGGTTTGTAGAAAGGAGTTTATCACAGAAAGAAGGGATTAATTATAAAGAAACATTTGCTCCCACAACTAGGTATATGACAATAAGATCACTTTTTTCGTTGGTTGCTTCTATGGGATGGATAATTCCAAATGGATGTCAAGACAAAATTTCCTGAATGGGACCATTGGTGAAGAAGTCTATATTGAGAAGCCTTAAAGATTTGAAATAAATCAGAGGGAAACTCATGTCTGCAGGTTGAAGAGGGCTCTATATAGCTTGAAGCAAGCACCGAGAGCATGGTATGCAAGAATGGATGCATACCTCTTGAGACTTTTTTTTACCAAGAGTTATGCAAATCAAAATCTATAAATCAAGGTGGTCTGAAAAGAACCAATTATTATACTCTGATATGTGGATGATCTACTAGTTACAGGCATAGATCGACTAATTCAAGAATACAAGAGGTAGTTAAGAGTTGAATTTGATATGAAGGATCTTGGAATTATGCATTATTACTTGGGAACAGAAGTATGGTAAAAACCAAGAGATATATGTCCTGGGTCAACGTAAATATGTGATCAAGAGGCTTCAGAGGGTCGACATGATGGATTGCGAACTTATGATGGCTCCTATGGTTACAAATTGAAAAAGGTTGAAGCGTTTAGAGTCCAGTCTGGTAGATCATACTTGCTACAAGAAATTGGTTGGGTCCTTCATGTATCTGGTGAATACTAGGCCAGACATTTGTTTTGCAGTAAATTTCCTCAGTTAGTTTCAGATGGAGCCAAAGCTTGATCATTGGATTGCAACTAATCATATCTTAAGATACTTGTGTGGAACCATTCATCACTACCTCAAGTATACTGGGAATGAAATCCAACTCATGGGATATACAAATTCAAATTGGTGTGGTAGTGAGACAAATGGAAGGAGCACAACAGGAGGATGCTTCAGCCTTGGATATTCCATGGTTTCATGGATGAGCAGAACGTTGGATACAGTTGCTTTGAGCAGTGTTGCAGCTGAATATGTTGCTACAAGTGAAGTCTACAGTGAATCAGTTTGGCTCAGGAAGTTGTTATCAGAGTTGTTTAAAGGATTGCTCATCCCTACATGGATACATTGTGATAATCAAAGTTGCATAAATTTGACATAAGACCGGGTATTTCATGCTAAGTCAAAGGATATAAATAACAAGTACCACTACATCAAAGGATTGGTATGAGATAAGGTCGTGGCGCTGCACTTTCTACCTAAAAATGAGCAGGTAGTTAACATATTGACTAAAGCATTACCAAACAAGAAGCTTGAGTACCTAAGAGGTAAGCTTGGTTTGGTGGATATCTCTTTCGTGGTTGAGAGGGCGTGATATCAGATAGTTCTTGTCTTTATGGGTTAGGCACTAGACTAGGAATAACAACCATAAGTCTTAGTGAAGGCCATAAAGAAAAAATGGAGTCTAGAGGATTGAATAAGCATCTAGATTGAAACTTCTTATGGATTAAAAAATCCATAGAAAGAAGTTGGTGACCTATGCTCTTTAAGGATGAGGTATGGAATCCAAGATTAGAGTATTCGAAGAGGACCAATACTATTTTAGGATCCAAGTTTGGGAGTCCAAGATAAGAATATTCCTAAAAGAACATACCTTGTAGACATCTAGATGGGGTGTGTACCTTGAGAGGTAGTGTGGCAGCTCATGTAAAGCCTCCCATCATAATGCTCATAGTTAAAGATGAGCTTGTCCAATTAATACCTTTAGTGACAATGTTGGTTATCATATAAAAGATGCTTGACAAAAGATGGCTTATCAATCTGACTCTTCTTATGGGAATACTTCAATATTGAGATTCTTTGTACCATGAATACTTCCCTAATTAAGAGGGAGTGCTGAAAATTGTAACTAGGGTTGGTCTTCATTATGATGTAATTGTAATCATGACATTGTATATTCTTTATAAAGAAAGAAAAATAAAAGAAAGAGATTATATTTTATTTTGGATTATGGATTTCATACTCTAGTTTGAGTCAAAAGCATGTTCTTCATGCTTTTAGGTCTTCTAGGTATTTCTAGGATAAAGAATAATATTGTTCATGTGTCATAGTCCCATTTGGACTCATCGTAATGAAGAAAAATATTTATTTTATCATGTAAAATCCATGCATAAACCAAATATCAAGTATGCCTAAGAGAAAAGACAAGTCACCCTAAGGGAGGGAAATTTGCCCCTCAAGAAAGGCTATAAATAGAGGGGAGCTCAACCTAATTTGGACACACGTCTCACACAAGTTTGATTTGCAATAGTGAAGAGTCACTGGAGGATGAAGAACAAAAATTGAAGTTTGTCAAGGGTTATATTTCTCTTTGTCTCGCTAGCATTTGTGAAGCTGCCAACTTCAAGAGGATGAAATTCTGGGCTAGTTGCTGGAGGCTGAAATTGCAGGGTCAAAGTTTCAGTGGTTGGGTTGATGTATCGAAGGTCTGGAAGTTGTTTTGAAGCAAATCTTGTTGGAGGATGACTTGGATCTTGCAGGGTTTGTTGGCTTGGGTCTTTGGATCTTTGAAGTCTCTTTTGTAAGCATATTATAAAGAAGAAGAGAAGTATTCTCCAAGTTTTCCCCTTAGAGGGGTCTTGCCTTATCTTGGAGCCTATTTCTGGTGTACTGTGTCTCTTTATGATCTTCTTGTTTTTTATGATTGCTTGATGAACATAATCAAAGAAGTAATAGAAGAACATATAACATCACAAGTAAATATCAAGTGAAGAAAAATAAACTATAATTACTAAGTCTCCATATTTTCCAACATGGTATCAGAGCTAAGGTGCAACAAGGAGACTAAAGATCACAAGTTAGCTGGCACAATGTCAAGAATCATGAAGAAGGCTTTCAGTTTTCTTGGAAATCTCATTATCTCCATCAAGAACTACATATTGAAGATCATCCCCAAGCTAGTAAAGAAAGAAGTAGAAGGAAGTATGTTCTTTACTCTATTCGGCGCCTTTAAAGATGAAAATGTATGGGTTATCGATAGTGGTGCCTCCAGGCACATGACGGGAGGATACAATCAAATTCAAACCTTGTCAGAAGGAAATTCATCTCACTCTATCGAACTTGGAGAAAAAAAATGCTATCCAATATCCAATGAAAGGCATTGGTATATATCATTGGAGCTTGAACCAGGTGGAAACATTCACCTCAACAACATCTTATATGTTCTAGGTTTGAAGAAAAATATACTTTCTATTTCTAGTCTAGAGGATAAGGGTAATAAAGTTGCTTTTGTTAATGGCAAGGTTTTCGTTTTGGATAAGGGCTCTAGTATCAATGAAGAAGGGATGATTGGGGTTCGTGAGGGAACATTGTATAGACTATATACACCTCTAGCTCAAGCCCTATTTCACTTGGAAGTGAGTCCTTCTTAACTATGACATAGAAGGTATTGCACCTTCTTTGTGCATTGTTGGTAGTAACTAATCTTGTATTTTGGAGTGTGGGCCCATGTCTTCTCACATAAGTATTCCACAACAACATAAAAATGGTTATCTAGTAGATCAAAGAGGTGATTGATGATGTCATACACTTGGATGCCAACATCTGGGTATATGAGCTTGTTGTATTCTTCAAACTAGACTAGCACAAACCCCATAAGGTAGAGATTTCATTTATTCAATTACTTAGATAAATGTAATAATCATTTTCATTTATGTAAAGGAAACACAAGTAGTAATACTTTAAAATGTACAAGAAAAGGGAACGAGAATGGATGTTAGTTATAATTATACCTCCCATATGTGGAGCTTGGAATAATTGATAATATAATAAGCCATGGAGAATGATAGTTGCTTATGTGAAGGACAGATGAGATAAATTTTATGGAGAATCAACATTTGCATTCCTCCAATTTATATTCCATCCTACCACTAATCAATTATCAAACACACCACTGGCCGCCACTGCCTCACCCTCAATGACATGGACCAACACTTTTGCAGTTAACTTCAGATCCATATATATTTCTAGAGTCACAACTCTATGTAATCAACAAGACAAACAAAGGAATTCTCACTCACAATTATGAAGCAAGTGTAGCAAAGTGAGTGAGCTTTGCTTATAGATTTCTTTACACTGTTGTGATGTTATATAGAGATTTTCTATCTCCAATCACAACTCATGAAATGAAATTACATGTCATTCCATGGATCTAATATCAAATGAAATGAAATGAAAAGCAAAGAACACTCCACAAGGAATTTTTTAGTGACTCCCCCTCTTCTTACCAATGGTTGACTTTATGGGAGTGACTAGAACCTTCCTCCATTCCTTCCCACTTATGCTGATGGTTTATGCAGTACAAATATTTAAGAAAAGCTTTCGTCTCATGAAAGGATCTCGATATTGAATGCCCATATTTTGTAACAATATTTTTAAAATTTTAGATTTATGGGGTTTACTGCTCCTTACATTAAGCTTAAAGGATAGGTGTAGTAATGCAGATTCATGAATCAAATGGGAAGAGTGTAAACCCTTGAGACTAATGAGTCAATAATTAGTTTGAAGATCACAACTGTTGCATTCTTTAGCACATTGTTGAATGTAGTTATGGTTGAATCAGTGCTTTCTCCTTTATGTAATGATGGTTACATGTGGTCAATTGGGTTTAGCTTGGGTAGTTAGGAGAAATGTGTTATTCTCCTTACTTGAGTTCAAATTTTGCATGCAACTTGTTGAGCTCATAAAGAGTATTTCTTATAAGGGCTCTGAGCCTTGTGTGAGTAGCATCTTAAGGACCAAAACATGTGTATTCCTCATACAAAATAAATGATATTGAAAAAAAAAAGGATGGTAAAGAACTATCAACAAGGTAAAGAAGTGAGATTCTCTTTTAAGTCATGGTTGTGAACTTGTGGTCAGAATTTGTACCTACATAATGGATGGTTGTGATATGTAGTGATGGTATTGAGAGTAAAATTTTAACTCAATAACTTCAATATTTTGTTCATGTGTGCACTGTTGTTCAAAATCTTGTTGACATTAATGATAAGTATCAGATGAAAGATTCCAAATTGTTCTTGCAATGTGTAATAGGATTATCTCACTTGTGAAGTAAGGAAACTTTCATAGTGTTTTAATACCTCCATATTCATTAAGAGGTTGGATTTTAAATCAATCATGTCTGACAAGAAGTCAACCATGTTTGAAAAGATCATAGTTATATGGATTGCTACCTTTGTTTAACCTTGTTTGGGTAGATCTTTATTCTTATATGCACAAGTTATTTACCAAACATTGTTGCAAGTCTTATTTGTGAGAGTTGTAAGCTTGGCAAATATGTTGAACTTATTGACATTGAATCTTTTATGAAATAGAAAGAATCACTTAGTCAAGATAGTTGCTAAAAAAAAGTAATGAGAAATCTTGTTTTACTCGAATGTTGTTGAAAATTATCTTATTCTTTAAATGCTCTACAAGTTGGTTGAATAATAGTTGACACTAAATTAATTAGACAAATTGTCATCATTAAACCCATTCCTTTTTGTGAAGTAATATTATTTGTATGATCACATGTATAACAATTAATATTACATATGGAATTGACCTATGAGCTTTTGAAGCTTTGTGATTGCCAAATAAATGAGATGATGATTGTTGTAATAATTGATGAGCTAGCAATCACTGCATATGATAAGGTGATGGTGAGCATACATCTATGCAAAGTTTTGTTTACAACCATGACGGTCGTGTGTGACATCATTGAATAAAACTGATTAAAAGAAGATACCCACGAAAATTACCATAAATGAACATGAATAACGAATAATACATATATAGATTTGAGGTGAAACCAAATACTAGCTTTAAGTAATTCAAATGTTAGCCAAGACTTCGCTCATACAACATGGAAACCACTTAAGACATGCTTAATAATGATATTTGAAACAAGCAATAAATACTTGAAACAATCATTTGGAGTGGATTATATGAAATAATGCATTAATTTTTTATCACCTAGGGCTTGTATAATGGGTGTTAACATGAGATTATGCTTATTATTTAATAGAAATACATGAATTTTGAAAGAAACTATAGTGAAATGGTCAATTCTTTATGATATTTAACATGATATAAATGACACCAAAATATAATTATTTAGAATAAAATTTGACATAGTACAAGCTTCATGTATTTGCATGATAATTTCAAAATAAAGTTTAAGTTTCTCAAAGAGAGGGAGTATGTGATGCCCCATTTTGTATGGATTTATTTTCTATAGAATTTGGATGTTTGTCCTTCATTGACTTGATGACTTGTCTTATATGTGCCTTGCAAACTAATGAATTTTATGCTTTATTTTGGACATTATGTAGACTACTTGTGTGTAATATATGTGGATGAGTGCATATGCATGTGACATGCATGTTGTTCTTTGATGATGAGATGATATTTGTATTCTTGTTTGTGGAACTAATTAAAATTTGTAGAATGTTGTTGACGTGATTATTTTATGGTTGTTCCACACATATTACTACATAAAACTAGTTTAGAATACAATAGGATCTGGAGTGCGCTCACATTTTTTGGCTCCCTCCTTATTCCCCAATTGTCTACACAATGGTAGTTACATTTTTTAAAGATGTATGCCATTAAATTTATCTCATGCTCTTATTAGGTAAATTGAGTATCTAAAATCTAGTTATATATATATATATATAGACACACACACACTTTTGACATAATATGGCTTTAATTTAGTTTTTTAATATATAATATTAATTACATTTTTTTAATTTTTTTAATATACAATCAATATTAACATGTGTGACAATATCCATGCAACATCCATGTCATATTGGATGATTCTACAAGTTTTCAATAATTTTTTTCAAAGCTTTAATATCTAGCAAAGATTTACATTTAAAGTTTGAATAATCCCTATTTATTTATTTTAAAGTCAAAAGTTTCGGAAATCTTTAATTGTTTTTTTACAAAGTCAAAGTTTGAATTAAAAGTTCAAATCAATTAACAAGGTTCACTGCAATCTTTATTTGTTTTTTAATAAAATCAAAGTTCGAATTAAGAGTTCAATACAATTAACAAGGTTCACTGCAATCTTTATTTGATTTTTTATAAAGCCAAAGTTTGAATTAAAAGTTCATTACAATTAGCAAGTTCACTAAAAATGAGGTTTTTTTTCTTTTTTTTGTCATTTATATCTATAGCACCATCGAGCCCATGAGTTGGACTCATTACTTAGTAACTTAGAGTTTACTTGTCATTTGCAAGTTTGACTCATCCATGAGTGGTTGATAAATAGTCAAACATAATACCCAATGGACATTCAGACTTGATAATCCAATTATATCTCAAAATCATGGCCTTACTATCCAGCCACCACTCACCTAATGCCAATGCTCTCCATTCTTAAGAACAAGACACAAAGAATCATAACATTTCTACAAATTAATATTTTTCCAAACCCATTTCAGATAAACTAATTTTCTAACAATTTTTTAATAAAAACATTATGACAAAAAATTCACAACAAAACAAAAAGAGTTGTGATTAAAACTCAAATGAAAATGCATTATAATCCAGGTTACAATCCACAATCCATCCAAACCATGTTTGACAACAAGGACAAGGCTATATAGGCAATGTTAAATTTGCAAAAGTATTATTTAATATTCTTAAAAAAATAAATATCTATGTATTAAAATAATACTATGAAATCATCCAATACAATGGTTCATTTAAAAAAACTTGTAAGCTTGCAAGGGACTAAGATCTCCGAAGAAGGCATAATCATAAAATGATTGTGTCATTTGAATATCGCATCTCTTTCTGATAATCCCCTTCTCCCCGATTTCCACCTCTCTTCTTACATTTCAGACTCTCTCAATCAGTCCAGCATCATGACGGATCAGCAAGACCAGCCGAACGCTCAGCAGCCAGCAATCAAACCAATTGATCATCTCTTCAACAAAGAATGCACCATGTGCAAAACTCACACAATCATGATTAACAGATTTGTCATGCATTTCAATGATCTGAAGAACGATTATGAAGCTAATAGCAGATCGAAGCGGAAGAAATTGGAGAAGCAGAAGGAAGAAATTGAAAATTTGAAAGGAAGGTGCAGCCATCTAGAGGAAGCCATAGAGCAGATCAGAGCCCTTACCCAGAGCTATCAAGCTTCAGCCTCTACTAAAGCTAGTGCCAGGAGAGATCCCATCCCTGATGATTCGGTCACCCAGAAACTTCCCTAAAATCTACGGTCTGTAAATTCTGTCGGTTAGGTGGTGCTTTTGTTAGGCAATATAGCCGTTTTCTCTTCAATTTCAGTCATCATAGAGGCAGAAACGAGGAAAATGGGTCCGCGCACCCGGTTTTGATCCTCTTCGCCCAAACCTTCGATATCTATGTAATAGAACTATGTTTTTGAATTTTATAATACAAAAGTAACCGATTCTGTTAAAAAAAAATAGTTGACACTAAATTAATTAGACAAATTATCATCATTAAACCCATTCCTTTTTGTGAAGTAATATTATTTGTATGATCACATGTATAACAATTAATATTACATATGGAATTGACCTATGAGCTTTCGAAGCTTTGTGATTGCCAAATAAATGAGATGATGATTGTTGTAATAATTGATGAGCTAACTGTTGGATACCTATACCAATAGGTTTCATATTTCATGATTGGCAAATTTAAGTGCCAAATATGCTATACTTTGTTGCTACAAAGGTTCCATATTTGCAAGAAACGACAAGGTGTGCACATGCCATCATACCATTTAAAGTTCTGATAGATGACCCAACAGTCTAATCTGGGTCATGCCATGTTTTCAATTTATGTTGTAGAATATAGAAAGAAATCTGTCCAAACTATTTAAACTTGGCAGATCAGTAGTTAGGCAGAGAAACTAAGGTTCCCAACTGCTTAATCTGGGGCCTTGGAAGAAATAAGGTAGTGCTAGATAGGAAATGAAAGCAAAAAAGCCAATGGAAAAGAAAAGGAACACAAAGGGTTTGCAAGTCCAAGTGCACCCTCCAAGAAGAAATAAAAAATGCTAGGCAAAATAGTTAGGTAGGTAGATGGGGTTGCAGAACTGGTGTTCCTTCCAAGATTAACTTTGCTAACCAAGTACAGGCAAGACAACACAGTGGAGCATGTCTAACTCTCCTTTTTTCCTTTGTTTACCACTTGTTACACTGAATTTTGTCACCTTGACTATCTGCAGTTATATGGCCCCATCAATAGCCATATTGTCCTCTTTGTCAAGCCCCATACCTCTGCTCTTCATGTCAAAACTTCAAGAGAGAGAAAGTCACTTGAAAACATGTTTATCTCTGGGTACGCAGGTTCTCTCTACCTTGCCTGCGTGTACGCACTCCAAACACATTAGACCTGCGTAGTAATACGCTCTGTATGCTAAAGCTAGGGTGCGTACCCCTGTAAAGGTCAAAAGGCACAAGTTTCATCTTTAAAAAGTTACTTGTGGTCACTTCTAGAGCCTTCTAGAAGAGTTTTTGACGTGTATTGAGGGCCTCCAGATGGTTCATGCACCCCTATGATAGAGGAGCTTATCCCATCAAGAGAGGAGCTACCCCATCCAAAAGAGGGAGTATCCCATTGATGTTGGAACTGAATAAACTCTTCTAGAATGCTATAAATACAGGCATTGGGCCAAAGGAGGGGAGGTTAAAAGCTGAACATTCTAAAGGGTAAATGCTGCTGGAATTAGGACTTCCATTTGTTGACTTGTGAGGAGAGATCACTATCCTTCCTTGTTGCCATAGTGGGAGTGGGTGAGCTTGTCAAAGTAGAGGAAATCTCTTGCTGGACCCTGGGAGGAGCTTGCACAACACCAAGGCTCAGGTTGTAATGGTTCCTTTGATTATTTAATACAAATAAGTCCATTCTTCTCAATGATTTGTTAATGAATTATTTCATGTATTCCTTGGTCAATATGATAGATATGCTTTGTTTTATAATGAATATTCAGATGCTATGTAATTGTTTGCCTTGTTAGTGTATGCAGGTCTGAAGGTGAAGGAGGAGCTCATCCGGATCAACAAGACTGGACTACTACAACAAGCATTGGACCTAAGGTAAGATCGAGAACATTTGAATTCTTGAAAAATGATGTGTATCTAGAGAAGGATAGCTCTTATTTGGTTTGTTTGTCATTAGAGAGTCTTAGACTCCTAGGAAGGTTAGATTTGTCCGCAAGTATAACTCATTCCGCTTGACACAAAGAAGAAACAAGCAACTGATAATGGGGTTCACCCTTCCTGGGCTACGTCTTCGGGCCTTGCTTCGATGTTAGGACGATTTATTGATCTTAATAGAAAAAAAAATACAATGCACATATTTGACTCTAGAGTGGCACTATTTATCCTTAAAAGAAATGTTCTCCTACAAAGAACTCTCACTCAAAAAAATGACTCCCTACAACAAGTCATGATGATGTCAAAGAAAAGGACTCTCTCTCATTATGTACTTATACTCAAGCTAAGATCAAATAGCATATAAATAAAACTACTTTACAATTAAGCGTTGAAAAGATCATTTCCCATTAGCACACCGAGAAAAGGCTGAAAATAATTTCTCTACTTAAGTAACAGTTGTTGTAGATGAGTTCAAAAAGTTGGAAAACCCTTGTCTAGGCACTCTCCATACTCAACAAAGTCTCTATATGGACTCAAAAAAATCTTTGTTTGTATCACTAAAGGACTTGGCTCTGCAGAAATTCCAACATGCAGTACTCAAATCATAAAATTGATACTACCATTAATTTTAGAACACCCTAAAACCCCTAACTAAGCTCTCCTAGGCTCAAAAAGACTGAAAATACACCAAGTTATTCCTCATATAAGTTTTCCCTGTTAATTGTCCTACAAAATGGAAAAACTAGCAATTTGGGCAATGAATTCATCCCTTTGACAGACTGTCGAGTGACAATTTCACCTTGGACCGAGGGAATTCCCATTGTAAATGGTGCAAATTGTTGCCTCTTTAAAATGTGCCATAAGGCCTTAGCACCGAATTTTTAGCCCCGTTCGCGGGCATGTGGGCTAACCTCCTGCCCTCGTCAGCTTAGCCCCCTCTCTGCTCCATCGTGGTCTCGTGGTTATCAATACTAACCACTCGCCCCTATCGGCTTAGATCCTACTTCGGAGGTCGTGGTCATGTGGTTAATGATGGGACCAGGGATGGGGCCTAGTCCCCGCCCTCTCCACCAATAACACTTCCATTGTCCACCACACAATCGTGTGGTATGTAATGAGCCTCGGGGGTCAAGATAACTACCCGCCCCCATAGCTCTTACACTATGGTTATGTTGGTCTCCAAATGACCTGGGGAAAGAGCCATGTGGCCCACCCCCCTTTGCCAACATGCCAACAACATGTCCATAAATCAAATCAACGCCAATGTTATAACAAACACCAAAGTCGTGGCATGCTGGTAAGTTTGTTGGTTAGTTAACGAAAGGTCATGGGTTTGATCCCGATGGTGGTTGGTTGGCCCGTTCGAACCAATTTTGGATGAAATTCAAGGGCCACATGGCACCCTTTCATTGGGCCACGTGGTGTCTAACTATTGGTCCACTGTAAAACCATTCAGCCAATAAAAATGTGACACCTCAACCAGTACGGTACTACCACATGGCTTCACAAGGTTGGCCCATACTTCCCATTATGCTTGCCCAGTCAACTACCGATGTCAGCATATGACCTGCCCAGTGAGCAACCCATTCAAACCTGCAAGTTGAATTTTTTGTTGTTGGGCAAAAACTTCAGAACATCATAACTTCCTCATACAGTGCCAGATTGAGGTGATTCAAGCAACATTGAAATCAGGAAGACAAACACTATGATTTGCTATTGTTTTTGGGAGATATTGAGAAATTTCATTTGTAAGCCTATTTTTTTTATCTTCGGATCGATGTTTAAGGGAAGTTATCTATTTTTCAATGCTGGATATGGGAGTGAGGTGCAGAGGGGGTGAGGAAGTTGTGTGTGCACAAGAAATTTCCTATGCATGCATGCTCGAGTCTCACAATTTGAGGTAATATGTTGCAATGGAGATGGGAGCCTAGTTTTGACAACTAAGTTTTGGGTTCAAGTGAGAGCAGTCTGGGACTTGGGAGTCAACAACGAATTTTGTGGTCCAGTGCCTGTTGTCCCTCATCTTCTCTTTCAAACCTTTCTTCCTACTCTGGAAAGGTACCAAGGTGTGTCTATGTTTTTCTGGGTAGTGTTTTTTTTTATATTTTTGGTTCATTTTCTGGGTGGATGCTCAACATCATTTCTTTGCCTCTTGTTGCTAGGTTTTAATGGTAGTGTAGTGTAGATTCCCTACGACCCGAAATTGGTGTGGTGCCATTAGTCGTGCAGGTTCTTTGCAACAGTGGGAAGTAGCCAGGTGTGGGTGGAGTGGGAGAGTTGTGTACTTAACAAATTGTGCCTTGGACATAGAGTTTGGGGAGGTAACCTTAGCTTGGAAGGTGAGGTCGGCCAACCTCCTGTGCATTGGTTTGAGGGCGAAGTGGGGTCGAGGGTGGAGAATGGTGGTGGGGCTAGTTTGGTCTTGAAGTGATGCCATGCAAAGGACGAAAAATTACGAGATTCTCCCACTCTCTCCTTATAAATACTCGTGACCATCCTTCACTTCTCCAACATTCCCATTTCTCCTCTGCATTTCCATTTCCAGCACCATGCCATTCCTCTCTTTTTCTTTTCCTCTTCATTTCATCTTTTTCATCTTCACTTTTTCCTTCATCTCCATCTCCTCCTCCTCTCCGCATTCATTTCATGACGATCGACAGTCTCTCTTAGCTTTCAAAAACAAAATAAGCAGTGATCCTCATGCTTCCATGGCCAACTGGAGTCTCGCACTCCCCTTCTGCAACTGGCCCGGCGTCACCTGCAGTCGCCGTCACATCGACAGAGTCGTCTCTCTCGACCTCCCTGACATGGAACTGCAGGGCACCATCTCTCCTTACCTCGGCAATTTGTCCTTTCTCCATTACCTTGATCTTTCTAACAATTCCCTCCATGGTCATATCCCAACTCAGTTGGGACGCCTTTTCTGTTTGAGGGATCTCCAGTTGCACCGCAATCAATTGAAGGGAGACATTCCGAGTGATCTCGGCAATTGTACAAATTTGGTTTTAATGGCGCTCTCCTACAACAATCTGACAGGAAGTATTCCCCAAGAGCTGGGTTCCCTAACACATTTGCAGCAGCTTTACTTAGCAGTAAACATTCTCACAGGTATGAATCTTCTTCCTTTGGATACCTTTCAGTTTTTATTATTTTAGAGATTGCAAAAGATTATCTCCCTTTTTGTCAAATATCTTAAAAGCTTTGAGTGACTTAAATTTTCACAAACAAGCTTTCGCAGGAAGCATTCCGGAAGAATTGGGCCTTCTCATTAATCTCCAATCACTTTATCTTTCTGACAATGCCCTCCGCAGGAAACATTCCGAGTGATCTGGGCAATTGCACAAATTTGGTTTCCTTGGCGCTCAATCACAACAGTCTGACTGGAAATATTTCGGAAGAGTTTGGCTCCCTCATACATCTGAAAGAATTTTACTTATCTGTAAACAGCTTCACAGGTACTATCCGTCTTCCTTTGGAAATCTCTGGGCGTTTATTATTTTAGAAATTTAAAATTGGTCTTACTTGTGTTATTGTGAATGGTCAGGTTACATTCCCAAATTTCCGACAAATATCTCCTCTTTGGTTGACTTGACTATTGCCGAAAACAAATTTATTGGTAGCATTCCACAAGAATTGGGCCAACTCACTAGTCTCCAAGGCCTTTACCTCTATGAAAATGAATTATCAGGGACCATTCCCACTTCTTTGTCAAATCTAGTTAACTTGAGTGAGATTTATTTATGGGGAAATCAACTTAGTGGAAAGATACCAAATTCCATTGGAAATTGTTCAAAACTCAAAATACTCGCTCTAGACCATAACATGTTGAGTGGGAGTGTGCCGATCACATTAGGTAAGTTATCCCTCCTTGAAGATTTATATTTGCATTCTAATAAGCTTAATAGTGGCAATGTTAGAACAATGCCTTTTCTTATAGCCCTTACCAATTGTTCCCACCTAAAAACACTAAACTTGAGAGACAATAAACTCGCTGGTGTCTTACCCCTTGCCATAGGAAAACTTTCTACCAATTTTTCTTACTTAAAATTAGCAAAAAACTTGATAGAAGGGAACATCCCTCCACATATAGGCAATCTTACCAGCCTGACCTATCTAAATTTATCTGGAAATTCTTTAAATGGTAGCATTCCATCTTTAAGAAACCTTAAAATTTTAGAAAGATTAGTTTTAGGAAACAACAAATTACAAGGAGTTATCCCTGATGACTTTGAAAAGTTACAACGACTTGGTCTCTTGGACATCAGTGGAAACATACTCTCTGGAAAGATTCCCAATTCCCTTGCACCCCTTAAACAATTAAGATTTCTCCTCCTCCATCACAACCAATTATTAGGGACCATACCTTCTAACTTAGGAAATTGTACAAATTTGGAATTGCTCGATTTGTCACACAATAAACTCAGTGGAAACATACCACATGAGATTGGTAAGCTTTACAATCTAAATTTCTATTTGAATTTGTCTTGGAATTTACTAGAAGGATCCTTTCCCACTGAGATTGGTAAAATTTCAATGGCTCAAGCTATAGATATCTCTGCTAATCACTTGAGTGGATTCATTCCATCTACACTTGGAAGTTGTGTTGAAGTAATTTCGCTGAATTTATCTCGGAATTCCTTCCAAGGTTCTATTCCAGATTCATTTGAAAATTTGCAAAGCCTTATGAGCCTAGATATCTCTTCCAACCTTTTATCTGGGACAATACCTATTACTCTCAACAAGCTGAAAATGCTTCAATATTTAAATCTATCTTTTAACAAGCTTGCTGGGGAAATTCCAACAGGGGGAATTTTTGCAAATGAATCAATTTCCATATCCTTAAATGGAAATCCCAACCTCTGTGGACCAAAAATATTCCAGTTATATCCTTGTCCGACACCAAGAGGTCATTCTACAATTTTCAAAAGAGTACTATTGACAGTGGGTGGAGCTACTGCTTTTATACTCTGTTGTTTGTTTTTAAGATTCCTATCGAGAGGGAATATGCATATACAAAACATCCATGTTTCAAGATCTATTTTCCAAAAGTTAGAGCATCCAAGGATCTCATATCAAGAGCTTCACATAGCGACTAATGGATTTGATAAAGCCAACTTGTTGGGAACAGGTAGATTTGGGTCAGTTTATAAAGGAATTTTGAATGATGGCACACCTGTTGCTGTGAAGGTTTTCCAATTGCAAAATGACCAGCATGAGAAGAGTTTTAAAGCAGAATGCAGTGTCTTCCAGAAGGTTCAACATCGAAATCTAGTCAAAATCATAACCTCATGTTCCGACCTCCATTTCAAAGCTTTAGTGTTCAAGTTTTTGTCTAATGGAAGCTTAGAGAAGCATTTGTATCCTACAAGAGATGACAACAATGGTGAGGATGTGTGTGAACTGGAGTTGAAAACACTATTATACATTGCCATAGATGTGGCCCATGCAATGGAATATCTTCATCATGATTGTTTTGTGCAAGTAGTACATTGTGATATAAAGCCTAGCAATGTACTTTTGGATGAAAATATGTTAGGCCTTGTCACAGATTTTGGTATTGCAAGACTGATTGGTGAAAGCTTCACAAATTCACATGCTTCATCACTTGCTTTAAGAGGATCCATTGGCTACATTTCCCCAGGTATGTCTTTCTTAAACAACATTTTCATTTTTCTTCTCTCATTAACAGTATTTATATGGATTGATTGAGTAAAATTTAATGAATGTTTCTTTTACTGTAGAGTATGGATTGAGTGGAACAGTTTCCACCCAGGGAGATGTTTATAGCTATGGAATTATGTTATTGGAAATGCTAACCAGAAAACAACCAACCAATCACATGTTTGTGGGAGACCTAAACTTGCACAATTGGGTGAACTTTGCATACCCAAACAATGTGAATGAGGTAATTGAAAGTAGCATTTTTAGTGAGGTGTGTGGAGATGAAATTAATGAGAACAAAGTATATAAATGTCTACTAGATTTGCTACATGTTGGTTTTCTTTGTTCAAAACATTCACCAGAAGAAAGGCCAACTATGAGAGTTTTGGTAAGGATGTTGGAGAGTATCAAAGAGGATTTCGAGGAAAATGCAGTTGCTTCTAGAAGATTGAGACGAAGCATATCCAAGTTGCTTATCGATACAAATACAATAAGGAATGATGCCTCTACATCAAATGACCAAAGTTCTTGTACATTTTAGTTTATGAAGTGAAGAATGACAAATATTTTAGGTCTTTCCATCATTCATGTAATGTTAATATTTTTTTAAATTTTTAATTATTCAAACAACTTCATGCAAGTATCCATTATCATATTGTCAACAAGGAAATTACATGGGTTTGCAACACTATATTAAATAGATTGTAGGTTTATATTCAATTTGATTTTTTCATCTATCCATGATGTTAATATTATTATCTATAGATTAAATTGCTTCGAAATTATTTTTATTATGTTTACATATATAGAAGAAATTATTTATATTTAAAATGAAACAACAAACTTACAAACATGGATTTGAACTTTATGACTTGATTATATGAACGATGTTGAAGTCTAGTTAGTTTGATTGTATTGGTAACAATAACTTAGCTTTTTATAACATCCACTTACCATATATGTGTGTGTGTGTGTGTCTTATAAACCATTTTCACCCCCAAAAAAATTGCAGGACCAATTTTGGGGTCTTAAAATTGTTTCAAGTACATATGCTTCATCTCTTTCAATAACTCATTGCGCAACCCATCATATATTTGAGATGGAGAGTGCTCTTTCCTATTTTAGGAAGAAAAGGTTTTATTCGATAAACTAACTTATATTTGAAGGCGTAGAAACAAAAAACCCCTTTTTAAGTGCTTCTTTAGAATACATATTCACTATATGAGTTGAGGATTTAGTACTTTGGGTATGTAATTTTTGTAATAATAAGTTTGTTGTCAACATTTCCCCTCTAATTACAAGGGTTGATGGTTTAGAGATAAGGACAAATACAATGCATCTTTCATATAAGGATGATATCAAATATGAACCTTGAATGGATTTGTTTTGGTCTTTGTCAATATGAGATGTGAGATGAAGACTGATTCACAAAATTATGGCTCCTTATTTCTGAAGGATATTATGAATTATTTTTAGCATATATAGAACATAATTTCATAACTTTATTTTAATGAAATTACAAATTCTTTTTGCATAGAAAAAAGAAGTGAAGGCATACAAAAATAGCTAATCGAAAGTAAGAAGACCAAGAAAAAGTGTGATATTATGGTGTAACCCTTAATTCCAAAACATTTTCATCTACCTAGTGGTAAACTTTGTCTACTTCTTCATCAAATAGTTGTATTGCAAAGAAATAAATAAGTTTTTCTAAGACCAAGAGAAGGTGATATTTCAGTTTAATGCTTAATTCCAAAACATCTATCTTCATCCAATATTTGTTTTACAAACAAATTATTGCAATATTTTTCTAAGAAGTCTTATTATGTTTGCTTAGTAAGTCCATAAGTTAATGCATTTGTTAACATCTTAGAAATGCATAAGTTGATGCATTTGTTATGCATTTGAAATCATATTTAATATACTTAAGAGTGAGTTTGTGAGTTTTTTCTAAAAAGGCTTGTTTTACTTGCCTAGTATGTTGAATTATTGGTTATGTGTTTGAAATTATTTTTAAGGTTTTCAAGTGTGATCCCATTGTTTAAACATAGTGTATAGAATTAGTTGCAATAAAAGGGATAAATTGACCCACTAAATGTTCATATCTATTTTCCGATACGAGTGGACATATAAATTTAGTTGTCTACAAATAACTTGTTGCACCATTTCTTTCCAAAAAATCAAGATTTATTAGAAAATTAATAAGCAAGACTATATAAGCCCCATCATACACTCCCAACATACTAATGATGGAAAAAAAAATAGACTTTATAGATACTTCATCATTGGCTTCTAGGGATTACACTTATGGGTATATTGAAGAAATCCTTTTAAGACCTATGCATGATGAAACTTGATGGAAGCATATTTTTTAAAAGATTCTGAGGAAGCTTCTTAATATATAGACAAAAATTTTACTCTTTAACGTGACGGGAAAGTAAAAGTTTAACTAATAAGTAATTTAATCACTGAGGTGGAAGACCAATATGGAGTAGCTTCCAAATAGTAGCAATGCTAAATCTTATGGTTAGGCTTGTATCATTCTTAATGCCTTTCGTTCTTTCAAATATATTTCCTTTTTCTTAAGATTTACAAAAGTAATAAATGTCGAAGTTGCAGGGAAATATATATAGCTTCATGCAGAACCTTGAAAATAAAGCCTCCCACATCTCAAAGAAAAGGTGGAGGCACAACATTCAACACTAATCTAAAACTAAAAGGGAAATAATCAAAGTTCTTGCTAGTTTTTCATTTGCACTGGACACTTGCTAATTCTCTCTATTAATATGTAAATACTTTGCTCTTAATTATATGCAATTTAATGTTTCCTTTAGGATTAGTTTCCAACATCACCCTTTGCCATAACGGATATCATAGACTTAATTTCAAGAACATAAATACTATGATTGCCACATAAAAGCAACAAAAGTCAAATATTTTCTTGGTTCCTTCACAACTTTCTATTTCCTTTTTGAGAAGAAACAAAAAAGTAATAAAATTCTATGTTGCATAGAAGTATATATGGTTTGATGGATAACCTTGACCACTAGCCCATTGTATTCTTGATTAGACTAACCCAATTTTAAATCAATATAATCACATTGTAAACTTAATGTTGAAAATCTTTTAGTAATTGATGAATTAATGAAATATGTGATGGATTCTTTTCTCACATGGAAAGATTTGGGCCATGTAAGATATCATTTCCTCTAAGTACTTGTCACACATATAACAAATATCTCCCCCCTCATTTTATTATTTGTTAGATCCTTAATTAATTGTAAATTTAATATTGCTAATATCACAATTGAATAGGATAACACAAAATTAAGAAATCTAAACTTATAAATTGTGAAGAAAGTTTACTCGGTAAATAAGCCTAAATGTAAAGAGGCATCGTTCATAGGCAAGTTAAAATAATTGATACTTGTGATATTTAAAAATGTAAACCATGTATAAATGTGAATGTACAAAACTAAGAATGAAGTCTCCATAGAGAAGTGAGAGAGGAGGATCTTATGGATTCTCTTGAGAAATTTTGGAATATTATTAGATGGTTAAATGAAATATCTTATTATGACGTGTCTATTATGGTCACCATGTACTCTTTTAAAAGAAATATATGTATGATATGTTAGGAATAAATGCAATGTGATGTTTAAAGTATATATGTGTTCTTACGGTGAAATTTTGTGTGTCAAATTTATTTATTTTTTATTTTTTATTTTTTATGTATATTCGTAACATTTGGTATTAGATTTGTGGTGGCTATGGTGATGATATTACAATGAGAATGATGTATATATGACTATGATGGTTCTATTGACCAAGGGCTACAATGGAGAAGAGAGGGAACTAGCGCTTGAAATGCTTACAATCCAATAAGAAGGCATCAATGAAGGGGAAACTTGTTGCTTCTAGATTGGCTACCTATAAAATTAAGGCTTTTTGTCATTATTTATCTATTTTCAATGATTATATGTGTTGAAAAGTATATTCAAAAGCATCAAAGGGCATTTTTATATTTTTAGGATTCATCTTTGGTCGGAGATTGATCATATAAAAAATGGATTATATGTAATCATGGAGTGTGCATTCATTAATATGTAGATTATGGCCATTGTACACAATAAAATTAAGTAGTGTATCATTGGAAATATCTGTAAACTTGACCAAATCCCTCTTGAAGGAAAAATTTTCACCCAAAGTGGAAAAACGAACATCATAAGTGAAAAACATGTTTTTCTCACTATATAAACCATTATTTTATAAAATAACAATTGCAAATAGGACACCCTTGTGATTATTCAAATTATTGTCCTTCATTTTTTCAATTAACTTAATTAATGAGATTTTTGTTGATTAAATTTTGGTGGTTTGTGAAAGCTACAATGAAACAAATTCATGCAATATTTGTAGATTGCAACACAAATTTGGGGCAATGTGAAGATGTCTTCAGGTTATCCTCATAGAGATTTCTAATGTGTTCTATCAATTTTTTAGTTATTGTTGAATTCATAAAATTTGATGAATTCACTAATTAACTCATGCAAATTAATTGACGAGTTTGGAATGTTGAATCAAAGTACAATTGAAGTCAGTAATAAGCTTTCTAGAAAAATCATGAAAAATAACTAACAAAAAGAGTTAAAGACAAGTTTATTCAAGCCAAGTCTATTAAGTGAGTTAAAATCCAATATAGTGAAAGCCAAGGTCAAGTGAGTCAATTTTCTCTTTTGATGGAACAATAAGGGTGCATGGTCAATGGTACCCAACACCCGCACCATCATTGGTTATGCCCAATACCATATATTTGTTATGTTGATTATTTGACAAACAAGGAAGGATCATTTAGCATTTTAAATGGATAAAGGTGGAAAGGGGCTATAAAATGCTAATTATGAAATTGAACTACTTCAAGAAGATATTGTTGATTCTCTACAAGAGATAGATATATTACAAAACTTTGATGATATAGATTGTATAGAGAGTTGGTTTATAAACTTCCATGGATATTCCACTAGACAGTTTGTCACAACGGTTCTAATAAAACTATATTTAAAAATCCAAAATCTACGGTATTAGGGTTTATTTCTCTTTATATTTATTGATTTGTAGTTTTTTGTTTATTGTGTATGCATGCAAAATAAAATTTATGTAGAAAATTGAGAATAATTAAATAAAAACCCACAAATTCATTTGACACAAGGTATATCCTAGGAAACGTTTTCGAGAGAAAACCCATCTAGAAGGTGAGGTCGCTTTTCTCTCTTCCTCTATATAGAAATTGGCTACAAGTACAAAGAAGTATGTTTTGTGGAACATGGGCTACTATAATGCACAAATCCTATCCATGTTCTCTTTCCTTATCCCTCTCGACTACTCTACTCATCAATGGAATGTGATACACTTGAAAAGAATGGAACCTCTTTTCCTCCTAGTGTCCTGATTATAACATACTTGAAAAAAGGACAAAGCCAAGGTAGGGTAGCCCAAGATAACCTGCCAAAGCTGCAAGCAAAGAACAATTCCGTGAAGCCAAAGAAGGACACGTGAAAGTGGTGTGAGTTCCATAAGAGCTCCACTCACAACACAAGTGAGTGTCGGGCCGCATAGTCACTGGTGGTCGAGCTAAAGGCTTCGGAATCATATGCATGTTACGACTCTAAGTCAGAACCCGACAAGGGGAATGAAAAAGGCAAGAAAATTATCGATGCGGAGCCCAACGCCACCATTTCCACCATGAAGATCTAGAAGGAGGAACCCAAAGATCCAAAGGAGGAGGAATGCCTCTTCCACTCCCATATGTGGGTAAAGGGTTCCCCACTATAGTTCATTATCGACAACGAGAGCCAAAAGAACCTCATTTTAGCAGAGGTCATGAAGCAGATGGGCTTACCGACCATAGCACATCCACAACTATACACCATCGGGTGGCTTCACCAAGGACGGGATCTTCACGTGAGCCAGCAGTGCTGCCTTCCATACAACATGAAGCCCTTCACAGATGAGGTATTATGTGACGTTGCTCCCCTTGATGTTTGTGATGTATTATTATGCCAAACATACTTATGGAAGTGACATGTTGTGTATGAGTCAAGGCCTCGTGCTCTTATTGTTACTTTGGGAAATAAGTTGTACATGATACCAGAGGTAGCACCACCTACTGCCATCTCTTTAGTTACTGTAAAACAATGCAGTAAGCCCATTTCTGAAACCGAGAAATTTATTTTCCTGATGATACACCCTCAGGGAAAGAAGAAGACAGTGGCCACGACCTCCAGACACGACCCCTCCACACGGAAACAACATATGGACAAGGTCGTGGAGGAGTATGAGGACATCTTCACCTCCCCCACAAGGGTGCCTCTGCACTGTCAGGTCAAGAACTCCATCAATCTGACCCCAGGTGTGTCGATGCCCAATGGACCAATCTATTGGCGCTCCATTATGGAGAATGACAAAATCAAGAGACAGATTCATGAGCTATTGCAGAAAGGTCACATCCGTCCAATTTCATCGCCCTATGGGAGCCTGATCATGTTGGTACAGAAGAAGGATGGGACTTGGAGACTCTGCATAAACTACCGAGTGTTGAACAAGATCACTGTCCAGAGTTGGTACCCAATCCCATGGATTGATGACCTTCTGGACCAACTGAAGGGGGAAAAATATTTTAGCAAGATCGACTTGAAGTCCGGCTATCACCAAGTACCAATCGAACCCTCCGATGTGTGGAATACTGCCTCCAAAGCCAAGGAGGGCCTTTTCAAATGGTTGGTTATGCCTTTTGGGTTGACGAATGCTCTTGTAACCTTCATGAGGTTGATGGATGACATCTTGTAGCCATTCACCAACTCATTTGTAATGGTATACTTGGATGACATCCTGATATTCGGCTAGAGTTGGGAAGAGCACCTCCACCACATCCAACAGGTTCTCCAAACACCGCGACAACACAAGATGTGTGCCAATTTGGAGAAATGCACTTTTGGCATGACCCAAGTTCAGTATCTAAGATACATTATTGATGAACGAGGGGTGCATGTGGATCTAGCCAAGATCCAAGTTATTCGGGATTGGCCAGACCCAACCACTTTGATAGAGCTCCATAGCTTTCTGGGTCTTGCCAATTTCTACCGCAGGTTCGTGTTGAGATTCTCTCATATCACTTGGCCCTTAAGTCAAGTCACCAAGGGAGGAGCGAAAGAAAAATTATTTTGGTCTAAGTCTCAATAGAAAGAATTCACAGAGTTGAAACATCACCTCTGCTCTGCACCAGTGCTCACCTTACTAGACTTGTAATAGCCATTTGAGATCGAGACAGATGCCTTTAACTATGCTATTGGGGCAGTTCTTACTCAACAGGGGCATCCAGTGACATATCACAGTGAGACACTTTCAGAAACAGTCCGGAAGTATCCCACTTATGACAAAGAGATGTATTCCATTGTGCAGGCTTGCTAACATGAAAGCATTACATTTTGGGGAAGGAACGGTTATCCACACAAACCACCAACCCCTGTAGTTCATACAGATGCAAGGGAAGTTGTAGAATGATCGCCATAAAAAATGGTCCACATACTTGCAGCAGTTCCATTTGAATATCAAGTATAAGAAGGGTAGCACCAATAATGGTACAGACTGCCTTATTCGACCACCGATCATGGTGTTATCACCCAGGTTGTTCTCTTTGACTCCCAAGAGAATACGGCCGGGGTAACCACTAACCAATCTTTGGGCTGCAGCTTCTAGCCCAGCTGCAGTCAGAGAGGGCTCTCTCTATCAGGTTTGTCACTGCTTTCAGTGAGGGTTTTAGGCTAGTTGTGAGATGAGTTTTTTGGTTGTTTTGTGTATTTGGTTGGGAGGATGCTTCTGATTCCTTTAAAGTACATCAGCGGGGAAGATTAATCCATTGGGCAATGGGGTCTAG
>APFE031167124.1:0-40167 GCA_000404065.3 Pinus taeda | reverse complement strand
GTGCATCTTCAAAAAACATTGGTGAACGAACTCCACCTGAGCTCATGGCTACAAATCTTTCAAGTGCCTCAAATGATAAGAAGATGATTTCGGACTGGAAGAATTCAAAAGAGGTGAAATTCCCATCAAGAATCTGGTATGTGAAAGAAAGATAAAGCAAAAATGTGAATATATATCTATATATTGATATATCGAATGATAATGGAATTTATGAGCTGATGGGAAGAGTCATAGATATGTGTTCGGTACCGAACACTGAAGTTGTTTACATACTTACAAAAAAACATGAAAGGATTAAATATTGACTATCACATTCATTATATGACATGAGATAGGTATCTACAAAGTTGTGTAAACAAATCATAAATGAGATGAAACAAAACATTGTAAGTATTGTTATTTATATTTGTATTTTGTGTTCTTGAAAGTGTCTCGCTATATTTTTTAACTTTGTTTTTATTGACATGATATTTTGTTTGGCAGAATTTTGTTGAAAGTTGTTCAATTAGGTTAGGAGGCATTCATTTCATAGAGCATGATATCATGAAAGTTGTCAGTAGTTTTTACTCAGTGTCAGAAGAAGATGCGGAAAACAAGCAAAATGTAGTAATTGATGATGATACAGAACTACATCCAAAGGATAAAAAAAAAGGCCTCTAGTGGATAAATCTAGCAAGGGTAGACAAGTTACTTTTGAGGACGATGAAGTTGAAACTGATAATGAAGCATATGTTGTTGTTACTGAAAATGACATTAGAACTGAGAAGAGACGTAAAAGACCAAAAGTAACAATGCCCAAGAATAAATTTGTTGAGAATGTTCTGACGAAGAAAAGTAAAGTTGAATATTTTGAAGTAGTCATTACCAGCAGTCAAGAACCTAGTGAAACTGCGAAAGAAAGCAGAGAATTCATTACACCAGGGGCTGATTTAGAGGATGGCATTATCAAAACAAAACAAAATGTCATTCAACAGAATTTGACAGAGAAACTTAATTGATGGTGGTCGTACATTTCAGCTTAATGTCAGACAAACCTATAAGGTAAGTGAAGGACAATGTCAATATCAAGTCAGAAAGCCACGTCCTTGGCATGTTCACAACTTGAAAACATTGATGAGGTACAATCCATATGCTCATGTGGTTAATTATGTGCTTCTTGTTGATCCAGTTCAAGTTCCCAACAAAGAAGCATTTGATAAGTCAAAATGTTTTGAATACAATTATTATGCACTTGGGGGGAACCATTCCATAGAAGCTCAAAGACAATTGATGGAGGAATATCCCAATAACCCACGTTTTGAAACAATGAAATGTATCATTTATGCTGGTTTATCGGATACAAAAGCAAAGTTAGTGGCATAGGATCATAGTTCAGATAATGAATATAGGATGGCTATGACTTTCATCCAAAGGGTTAGATTTATTCATAGTGCATTTCAAGAAAAATGTGGTGGGGATATGATAAATGTCATTGCATATTTCTGAAGGGAATGTTGTATGGAAATAGGCTATCAAATTGAAGAGAAACCCAATTCAAAAGGTGGAAAACGCAAAATTCCTAGTGATTTATTCATAGGTGTTGATAACATTTTCCAATTGGCATTTATAACTGGATATGTTTGGAAGTTGATTGATGAGATTTTTAGCATGTGGGAAAACATTGGCGTTAAAAACCAGAAGGTCAAAACGTCTAAGCCATTGATATGTAGCAACAGTAAATCAACTCCTGAATTGAAGCAACTTCCAGAAGATATGACTATCACACCTTGGAGAGCAATGCAAAGAGTGAAAGATGAAAAAATTGTCAAAAAAATATTATCTCGTGTGAAGTCAGGGGAATTATCATTGGTGGAAATGTCTAAAGAATTTTGAAAGTAAGTAAGTTTGTTGAATTATTTTTATTTATTTCTAGATTATAATTTTCTTTTAAATAAAACATGTTGTTCTTGGTAGTATTTGTTATACATATCATTATATTAACTTTTTTTTACTTTATCTATGCAGTCACAAAATTTACATGAAAATTCAAGAACAAATGGTTAAATTGTTGAATGAAGATAGTTGAGATGATGTTGTACGCAACTATCCAGATTCAAGTTCCAAATCAACATTAAAAGCATTTTATCTTGCATTTAAAAAGGTATCTTGATTTACACATTCATTTTTATTCATCTGTGTACTATTTTTAATTTATAACTTACACATATATTTTTTTATTTTATAAAATATGAAAAACGATGATAATGGAGCGCCAACTAACTTCAGAACCTTTATTGAAAAAATAAAGATTGAAAGACTGAGGAAGCAACATATTAAGAATGTTGAACTTGATCCAACTCTTACTCATTTCATTTGGAATGGGCTAGACACTATTCAATATTAAATAATACAAGACGACTGTGAAGACATTGCTAAACTCATTCCTAAAAGGGAGTATGCCCTATTTATTGCAGATATTCCGCATGGTTTCAATATTCTAAACATTGACTATGATAGTGACCCTTATACTTATCAAGCTCTCAAGCTCTCAGTAAAGTGGTTGTGGGATTTGTAAAAGTCACGTCATCACCATTATGGAGTTTTGTGACATTTCATTCAGACACACAATTGGCAATGATATTGTCAAGCTTCAAGGGGAAAACAAATTCAAGGATGCAACTTACATGGTAAGACGTTTAAAATGTATATTTCATTAATGTTGACAAATTCATTTATGTACAAGTTGATTGAACTTTTACTATTTCATGTTACAGGCAAAAGTCAAATCTTCTTAACCGTGAAGATCAACTATTTATAAATGATTGTGAGTTCATTCATATTGATAGTTGGGCAAAGATGATAGCTATATGTCTATGATTTTTAATCGGGTAGAGGGAAAGAGTCATAGCCAAATACTGACTTATGATGCTGTTGTGAGAAAACTAACATATGAAGACAAAGAAGCAAAAGGAGAGATAGTTAACATTTATCAAAGACCACAATTATTGATTAACTATCTTATAGACATATGTTCAAATGAAGGAGATTGGGTTCCGGATTTATTTTCTGGCTCATGTAAGTTTTGCTATATGGAATTGAATTTCAATATGTTATTTTTTAATTAATATGTCATTGTACTAATTTACTTCATTATTTATTTTCTTTTGTGTTTGATGATTAGGTACAACACTAACATGATGCCTTTAAAAAGGAAGAAATTGCATTGCAATTGAAAAAGATCCATTACAGTGCAATTTCATTCAGCAAAGAATTAATGCTCTTCAATTTCTTCCACATGCAATGTAAGAAATTGGGTTGAAGAAAGGGAACTTTAGTGAATCACGTGTGTCAAAAAAGACAAAGGAACCTCAACCACCATTACATGGGATGTTTGGAAGGACATACATTGGGAGATTCACAGACATCGAAGATTCATTAGAAGATGAAAATGAGCAAAAGGAAGTTGAAAATATTATGGAAGAAGACAATGATGAAACTCTAGAGGATGAAGAGTTTGGATTACGTGACATTGTTGATTAAATTTAAGTTATTCTTGGAAATCAAGCTCATTTTTTGTAACTATTAAGTAGTTATACTTGCAATGTTTTGACTTTGACATTTTATGAGAAGAATATACACTTAATTAAGGTTGTTATGTGTTCAATATTTGTAATATGTGATTTTCGCATTGATTTTTAAGTTAATCATTATTTTTTGAAAAAAAAAAGTGATTATTATTATTTTTTTGACATGAAGTTCATTAAAAAAACTATTATTTAACTATTTTTAGTTAAAATTTTCGTATAAAAATTGTGATTTTCGCATTTCAATTGTAGCAAAAAATTATCAAAACGTGTAGTTTTTTAGTTATATTTATGTTAAAGATGGCTATTTTTATGTCCATTGTTAAAAATATTGTTTTTTAGAAGCAATTATTTCTTGTGGATTGAAAAATTAATTAACAATATATAAATATGTAGAATATCGAAAATTCAAAATATCGACCTTCTTCTTTAATATGCAAAACAATAAAAAACCTTCACTACCAATAATAATAATAATAATAATATAAATTAAAAAAAACAAGAAAATATGAAGAAAAAGACCACTTCAAAAATTAATAAATTTACAAAATAATTATTTACATTTCATACATTAGAAAAAATACCTATATAAATTTCCACGTTTTTGCCTCGTATAGAAAATATTACCATTTTAAAATGCAATGTACATAAAAAAAATTATAGTGCCAAAAACTAAGCTCTAAAAAACATGTGTGTTCTGCATCACCCCTTTTCAAAATCAGGTCACTTTTTTGCTATCTCTACAAAATGGGTAATAGTATGAGTTCCTGTTTCAAAGTTTACATTGTTACTAAAACAATTCTAGGACAAGCTAGTATTTATGTAAACGACAGCACGCGTTCAAATCAATCAAGCAAATAGTACCCGCATAAGTGAAAACACAAAAAGTGACAGAAATGCATCACAAGGCATGGGAAGTGAGCTTACCCCAAAACAGCTGAGTTGAATGTGCTCACTACTCCTAGATGTGACGTGGGACATCAAAGATGCAAGGTTGATGTGAGGAATGAGATCTGCAGTGTCCAGTTGATGAGTTTTGATGACATCGAGGTTGTGATGTGCATGCCACGAATCTAGGGGAAGCGACACTTGGTGGGAGGTTTTGGAATGGCTCCTTGCATGTAACTTCCAACTACTAAAGATAGATCCTTGAAATAAGGGATTACTTTGCATGCTTTCTTGGGAGAAGCAACCCATGCATTCAAGTCTGTTTTTCTCAGTCCCGGAGGGAACTGGTCAACATAGTTGCATATGCAAGAGACTGCTCAACTGCTAGAGAAAAATGTGCATTTTTGGCTAGGAGTTGGGCTATCTTCTCAAGAGATTTGTGCAATTTTTGGGTAGAGAATTTGACTGTTGCACATATTTGCGCAAATCTTGGGCTGAACAGCCTGTTGTTGGGAACATTTGCGCAAATCTTGCTAGGATGGTTGGCTCGTAATATTGCGCAATCCTGGAGCCTAGCAGGTTGTTAGAGAGGATTGTGCAATTCCTAGAGGGAAGGTTGGTTTCCCTCTAGAAATGTGCAATTTTCAAGGGGAAGTTGCTTAGCCTACAGCTAGACCAAGTCGGAGTGAGCAGCCTGTGAGGGGAATGGATCAACTTTGATCGGCAGGTTGCTTTTGTTTGAGGAAAACACTTGAAGCTTGAGTACTTGATGAAGCAAGACAAAGTGTTGCGTAAGGTTGGTAGGGAGGCTCCAAAACAGGCTAATGCAAAATTTTGGAGGGTGGTTGTAGCTGCTACAACAATTTTCAAAGGGTTTTAGAGTGGTGAGGACTGGAGTGTGAATGATGGGAGTGTAAGTGGTAAGGGTATAAAGAAGTGTGACAGAATCTAACTGTTGAGAGCATAAATGAGCATGATTTGGGAGTGAATGGTGGATTAGGTCTAATTTGACATGATACTATCAACTCTTAGTAATAATGGTTTTGAATTTGGTAGTATGATGTCTATATAATTCATACATTTAATGTTTTTTATCCCTATTATCAATTTAAAGAGTTGCATACCTTTGAATTGTTGCTTTCTAACCTTTGGTTGTTGTCCTTTGTATTGTCTTTAGGTGCTTTGCAGTGGAGGGAGTCAATAATTCTTTCAATTATTCCATCAGAAATTTCTGTCAAAGTAGCGGCATAAATGTTAGCGCTGTAGAAACTCAAAATTCTGTAGCTATTTTATTTTTGGAAAGAAAAGAGTGGGACATAAATAAAATGGGTTTAGAACATATGTGAGGAAAATTTAAGGTGTCAAAAATTGATTTCACCTTAGATTTTATGTATAGACATGCCAACCATTGTTGGATTTCAAGTTTATATATATATATATATATATATATTATATATATATTCTTTTATTTTTCAGAAAGAAAAAGAAATTTGAAGATAAAGTTGGAGAAGAAGGAAAATCCTTCTTGACCAACTTTATATCAGTATTATCTTGTAAATATTTGATAAATTATTCCTTGGTCAATGGCTTATGTTAGATTCTTAGTCGATGACCATTCACAATAAAAGTGATCCTCTCTTCATTAATAGTTCTAATCCTAACTACACCATTGTCAAAGATTGTTTCAATCTCATAAGGCCCAAGCCAATGAGTTTGAAATTTCCCTTGGAAATCTTTGAACTTTGAATCAAACAGTAATGCCCAATCTCCTAGATGGAATTTTCTCTCTTTAATATATTTGTCATGCCATCTGGATCTCCGTTGTTGAACTAGATTGGTTCTTTGGATTTCATCTTGTCTTATTTCATCAAGTGCATTCAGTTGCTCCACTCTTTGTTTTTTTGCCTCCGAAAGATCAAGACCCAATTTGACTATTGTCTTGAAATTTTTGACTTGAAACTCAATAGGAAAAGACTTGTTTTCCATAGATAAGCTCATAAGGAGTATGCCCTATAGTATTTCTCCATGTGATACGGTATGCCCATAAAGCTTTTGGAAGCTTTCTGTCCAATCTCTTCTATGCAAATGAACAATTTTGGTAATTGCTTCAATGACTTTATTGGTGGACTCCACCTGTCCATTTGCTTGAGGATGATATGGAGTAGATTTCTGATGTTTGATTTTGTATTCCTCCATTATCTTCTGTACCAACTTGTATGTGAATTGAGTACCTTGATCTGTTACAATTTGTCGTGGAACACCAAAATGAGTAAAGATATCCTCAAAAATAAATGAAACTACAACATTTTCAGTAGCAGAAAGAAGTGCATTAGCTACCATTTTGTAAGATAATCAGTGCAAAAAATAATGTACCTTTTTTGTCTCTAAGGTGGATTGATTGGGCCAAAAAAATACAGAGCCCATTTCTCAAAAGGTTCAATAAGTACCTGAGGTTGTAGAGGCATCACATCAGAAGGAACAAGTTTCCCCATCCTTTGGAAACTATCACATTTGTTAACATACTCTTTGGCATCCTTAAAAAGGGAAGGCCAATAGTATCCTAAGAGAAGGACTTTGTAAGAATCTATTTTGTCAGCAAAGTGTCCTCCACATGGCTCATCAAGACAAGATTTAATTATCTATGGTACTTCATCTTCTCTAACACACCTTCAGATGATCATATCTAGACCTGTTTTATACAATTCTTCATTTATCCATGAATAAGATGCACTAATTGGAATTACCTTCCTTTTTTCTCGAGGAGACAAGTATGATGGTAATTTTCCTGTAGCCAAATAGTTAGCAATACTTGCAAACCATGGAGATTTAGTAAATACTACAAAAGATATTCATCAGTAAAATTATCTTCTGCGGGCATGTCATTGTTATCATTTTGAATCCTTGATAAAAAGTCAACAACTATATTTTGTTTTCTAGGTCGATCCAAAATAGTAATGTTAACCTCTTGTAGCAACAACAACCATGTAGTAATTCTACCATTAGTGATTTATTTATTCATTAAGTATCTAATTGTAGAATGATCAGCATGTACAAAATTTTCATAGCCAATAATATAATGTCTGAATTTATTGATGGCATGAACAATAGCTAAAAACTGCTTCTCTGTGAAAGTATAATTTAACTTTGCAAGAGTCAAATTTTTACTAGTGTAATAAATGGCATATGAAGTTGAGTATTTTTGTCCTAGTATAACTCCTAAAGCTATGTCTGAAGCATCAGTCGAAATATGAAAAAGTAATTTCCAACTTGGTCCTCTAAGAATGGGTGCTTCAGAGATTTTCTCTTTTAATGATTCAAAGGCCTTTTGGCAATCAGAATTCCAATTGAATTCACAGTATTTTGTGAGTAATTTGAAAAGTGGAGATGAAATTTTTGTAAATTTTCTATGAATCTTCTATAATAGTCAGTGAAACCAAGAGAACTCCTAACATCTCGTTAACAGGTTAGAAATTATAATTTAGAAATAACTTCTACTTTAGATGTGTCCACTCTAATTGCATTTCCTGAAATATGGTGTCCTAAAACAATTCCCTCAGTAAATGTCATTAAAAAAAAAACAAAAACAAATCATGGCTTAATGAAAGATTTTCCTCTTTACATCTAGTGAGAACTTTTTCCAAATTTTTAAGAGCTTCTTCAAAAGAATTTCCATAAACTGTAAAATTGTCCATATACACTTCCACACAATCATGAATTTGATCAGAAAAAATGCCTAATACTACTCTTTGGAATGTTGCAAGAGCATTACATAATCCAAAATGAAGTACTCAGTAAGCATAAGCTCCCCATGGGCAAGTAAATGTGGTTTTATCTTGATATTTTGAGGCCACTTCGATTTGGTTGTACCCACTAAAACCATCCAAAAATGAAAAATATTCCTTTCCTACAAGTGTATCTAAAACTTGATCTATGAAAGGGAGTGGAAAGTGATTTTTTAAAGTGGCTTTATTCAGTTCCCTATAGTCAATACACACTCTCCATTTTCCATTTTTTTTGGAACAATTACTAAGGGTGAAACCCACTGACTGACTGATATTGGATAGATAAAATTGACATTCAATAGTTTTTGTAGTTCTTCCTTAACAATATCCCTTAGATTTGGATTCATTCTTCTTTAAGGTTGTGGAATTGGTTTGGCATTTTCTTAAATCTAGATATGATGTTTACAAGTATTAGGATCAATTCCCTTCATATCAGTATATTCCCATGCATAAGAAGATGAATGTTCTTGTAACATCTTGATTAATTCTTTCTTTTGAAATTTTTCCAAATTATTGTTGATATTCAAATTTTTTCCTGGAAATATTTCAGTTGTAGAATTGCCAAATTTTTCCATAAAGTGCAAGGATAGCTTACGAGATGATAAATATTCAATATTGCATTTCTCTTGAAAACTCTGACTAGATTCACAATATGATGAAGGTTCATTATTTTCCATTATATTTAAAATTTGATCTTCTTCATCTATTTGTGAAGTAGCAAATATTGGTCTTATATAAAAGTCATCATCTAACCATTCTTCATTTTTAGCCTCTACTGTTGTTTTTGCTGGTGGATATAGTGTGAATTTTTGTGTTGTACTCCCATCAGGAATGAACATATCACTAGATCTACAACTTATGAAAGCATCGGTTGTAGCTAGCCATGGTCTTCCTAGAATCAATGGATGTCCTCCTAAGTTATTCTTGGGTGTTAAAATCATAAAATCAATAGGGTATTCCCAAGAATCTAAGGATACATATATGTCTTCTAATACACCATTAGGTTTGATTACAGATCTATCTGCCAATTGTAATAATGTAGGTGTATATTGAAGATTAGAAAGTTTTAATTGATTCATAGTTTGTTTACTCATGATATTTGTGGTTGCTCCTAGATCAATCAATGTATTTGGGATCTATACACCATTGATCTGTGTTTTCACAATGGGACTTCCTAGATCAATATATTTCTGAATTGTTATTTTACCCATCATGATATCTGCATTTTTTTCCAACAATTTGGATTCTTTTGATTTCTTTTCTTTTTCTTCCAAGTCTTTTTATGCTCAAGTCCCTAATTATTTTTGCAGGAATTGGTATTTCCTTAATGGGTTGAAGCAAAGGAATCTTTATGCAAACATTCTTCACTTCATCTAACATGTCATAATCAAGCAATAAAAATTGTTTTTCTACCCCTTCATCAATTTTTAATCTTTTAGGGAAAGGTGGTTTTGAAACAAATACTGAAGGTTGTTCCATAATATGAATTGAGTTATTTGAATTTGTTGGAGTGACTTGTTTTTTAGTTTTTTCTTTTTCATTAAGACACTTTTCTTCTTCAGGGATCTTTTCTTTTTCACTTTCTTGAATAACAACTGAGGGGGACTTCTTTTCTAATATTCTACCAGATCTAAGTTGAATGTTATTTAGATCTAGTGGAGTTATCATGTAGGTTTCAAAATTTTCTCTTTCCATATTGTAAACAGGTTGTGAATTTTTATTATTAATTGGATTTGGAAGTGGTTGGGAAGGAAATTTATTTGGTCTTTGAGGAAATGGTAATGAAAGTTGTGGATTCACATTGTGAGGTTGAGTTTGTTTAACATCTTGAGGATAATATTGTGGAGGAAAAGTGGGATATGATTGTTGAAATTGTGGAAATTGAGGATATTGAGGGAATTTTCCATAAGGATTTTTCCATCCTTGTGACCAAGGTTTTGGCCAAGATTGCTAAGGCATTGGGGCAATCCAATTACTTGCAAATATTGTGCAAATGGTTGAGTATTAAAACCTTGAGTTGTATTTGGTTGTGGATTTTGCCGAGGTATTTTAGCAATAAAACAGAGAGGATCTACCTAATTTGGTACTCCTTCTTGATAGACAGCTTTAAGACCTAGTATTTGAGGGACATTATTTTGTATCATGATTTTCCACACAAATAACACAATTTTCTACACTTTTAAATCAATACGACATTCTCTCAAGGCATTTTTCTTTTTGCACATACAGAAAAAATGGACAATGCATCATTTTTAGCTTTTTGCTTGTCTTTTATTTTAAGGGTGTCAATTTGTTCACTAAGACTCCCTAAAATGTTTGTTTTAAAATTATCAAGCAAATTTCCTAATTTTGCTCTACTTACTGTCTCAGCTGCAGATTTATTAATCCTTGATAGAAGAGGATCTCTTGGAGTTTTCTCGATTCTTGCTTTGCCTCTTGAAATGTGTATGTACAACTCACAAATTTCGCCTAGTGACAACTAAGAAATGTCTCCCTTACCCATTAGATTGAGAAGATCAATCCACTCATCTCTAATTGATTTCAATAAGAGATATTTCAAAATTTCCGCATCTAGATTATTCGTTTTTTTGCCTTTTTACATTGTAAGCAAATCTTTCAACGAAATCTTCAAGATTTTCATCTTATTTTTGTGTCATTTTAAAGACTTCATCTTTAATGTTATGGGGCATACAATAATCCTTATATTTCTCTAAGAATGTAGTTTTCGTTTGTTCCCATGTTCTTATGGAGTTTATCCCTAAACCCATAAACCATTTTAATGTAGCATCTTTAAGGGTTGCAGGGAATAATTTGAACTTTTGAGCATCATGTGGATAATCATATGATCTACACAAGACTTCAAATTCAAAGAGAAATGTCTCGAGATATTCACTCCTTAATCCATGAGAGTTTGGTAAGATAGAGGGTGAGATATTTTTCATTGTTGAAGTTGTATCTTCATCGAGGATTGGAAATCCAAAAGGTTCTAGATTTATATGAACTCCTCTTCCTCTTTCTCCACCTCTTTCGCCTCCTCTTCCTCCACCTTGTCTTCCATATCCTCTTCCCCCTCCAATCCTAGGTTGTTCACAATTTAAATTATGTACCTCTCCTTGCCCTTCTCCAGCCATTGTAGATTCTTCAGAACTAATATAGGGCTCTGGTTCTGGTTCTAAGATTGGGTTTTCAACTTCCTCTAGTTCCTCTGGTTCTTCTATCAATGATTTGAAGCAGGTTTCTTCTTTCTCTTCTTCAATAGGAACTTCCAACTTTTGAGCTAGAAGTTGTTCTCCAGTTGAAAATAGAAAAGTTATTCCTGTTGTTGGGAATATATGATCTTCTTCTATTATGGCTTTTATTGATGAAGTTGGTGAATCTCTAGGTTTTATTTTGGATCTTAATACCTCAAGAAGTTTATGTTTTCCTACTATGGATGTAATTTGAGTTTGTGCGGGTGGTGTGGCACTACGAGTAAGTGATGTTGTTGGAATTAAGTTCTTTACTCTCCCTACAAATATACCCCTAGAGTCTCTTTCCCTATGCATATCATGTTTTTTTCTTTATTTGTTTTTTATATATATTTTTTTATCTAAAAGAAATCAAGACTTCTATTTACACTTCCCCGCCACAATAGTTAGTCAATTTAATGTTCTTCAATTGCTTACATAAATTATCAATTGGAGTTGGTAAACTTGTGAAGTGCAAGTGCATTATATAGGCTAAAAGCCTTTTGGAGTTTATTAAGATTATTATTGTGTTTGTTTTAAGGATTTTCTTTATTCCTATGTTCGTAATGAAATTGAAGATTTACAACTAAATTCCTACAATAAATTCTTGAAAATAAAAGTAATACAAGCTATCATGATCTTATTTAACTTACTAATGTTAGTTTCAAAAGATTTACTATGCAAAGTGATGGAAAAGCAAAAACTACTTTGTAAATTCTATCAAAAATTCTTTAAGAGAAATTGTATTTCTGAAAAGAACTAAAAAGAAGGTTATTCTAAAATCTATGAATAAACTACTTATGTTCTAGGAATATAATTATTTATGCTCTAAAAATAAGAATAACTTCTATTCAAGAATAAATTTATAAAGCAATCTATGTTAAGATCTACACACACTACAATTAACAATTCTACTTGAAATAATAAAGCAAAAATAGAAGGAATGTGATCTAATCAAGCGTATTTTCCATGAAAAGAAGAGGATTATGTACATAGTTCTATTTTAGAAAGCATACAAATGATTGAAATTGGTAGACAACAAACGAAAGAATGTAAACAAATAACTACAAAGAAACTAAAGCTACGAAAATGCAATTCTAGAAATAATGAAAACAAAATGAACTGAGCTAAAAATAAAGATTGAACCTTGACTATCTACAGGGGCCCTCAAAAAAACAGTGGGTTTTAAGACTTTAGTTCAACAACTAATTGCACTTGAGATTGATGAGAATACTTCTTCAATTTAAAAAGAACATAGTTGTAGAACTTCAAACTGTTAATTAAATATTACATATGTGTCCCTGTTTTTTGTTTACAAAGTTATATATATAGAATTCATGCTAAACAGATTGAGACTTTTATGCCTTAAAAACCTAAAACAATCCGAATCTGAATTCTAATCTATAACGTAGTAATAACGTTTCTTGATGATTTTCAATTTGAAAAGAAAATCAGAGAGTTGTGATCTATCTGAACTTTGTTGCTCTATTATCCACGTATTGACCTGATTCTTTGAATGTGCCACTGGGCGATTCCCTTGATAATTTGGATTGGGCGAATAGGATATCAATTCCCATCTACCCATGTGCTTCTTTGCTTGGTTGGTGCACTGGAATCTGGCAAACCATGGAGATAGTTGTGGAATCATGAAACAACTATAGAATCATGTTAATTATGTAGCTATTACAATCTTTTAACTTAATAATAAGGCACATTAATAAATGTGCAAAATAAGACATCTAAATACCTTCCCATGTCAAAATTTATAGTTTATTGTTTATTTGAGTTGATAACAATGATGAAAAGAGGAAAAATTGATGGAAATGGTGTAAAAAAAAAAAAACAATCATGAGACTCTACAGACATCTCAAAAAATCCAATCATGCATTCAAAAAACCAAGCACATCCCTATCAAGTATCATTTCTTGAGGGAACAAGTTGAACCAATACTGTTAAACTTGTATATGTGCCCACTAAAGAGAAACTAATAGATATCTTTACCAAAATACTTACAAGAGAACCATTTGAGTATCTCAGGAAGTAGATAGGAGTTGTGACTCCTCCCTACAAATGACTTCATTTTGGTAGGAGGTGGCAGCTACTCAACAAGAGGAACTCATGGCAGGGTAGGCTACATTGGTTTAGGGGGGAGTACAAGGGAAGTTTTCTTTGCCACTAATCTCAAAGGGGGAGAAATTTGGCATCAAAGCAGACCATGCCAAGCTGAGGGGGAGTCTGCAATGTTTCCATCAATGCCAAAGGGGGAGATTGTTGGTCATTTGATGGTATGAAGGTGGCTGGCTGTGTAAGTGTTGGAGTTGATGTCAAACAAGGCTCATCCTGATGATGGAACTTCATGCCTTAAAGGTTGTGATTCCAGTTAGGTAGAGACTTTGGAGCCATCTTTTGAGACATAGTATGGGCTTAGTCACTAATCGGCCTCCCTTTATTGGAAAGTGCTCTAGAAGAGATTTCCAATGATATGTAGAAATCCATAAATGGACTTGTGGTTTGAGAGATATGGCCTATTGAAGTTCAAGATTATTTAGGCCTTATGCAGTGAGGAATATCAGAGATCGGAGGTCCTAGCACATCAACAATCAAGGGATTAAAAGCTCAATGCACAGTGTGAGTAAATCATCGATTAGCTATTTGCGATATCACATATCAGAGGTCTCGACGAATCGTAGTCAGCGATTGGAATCCAGTGGTGTAGCATGACAACAATGTTTAATGTGTGATTTGTGATATCGCATATCGGAGGTCCCGTTAGTTGGTGCATAGTGGAACATAGGAGATCGGCAATTGGCAGTTTCATATATGACAACCATAGGAATTTGTTGATCAACGAACGATGATTGAGGCATTCTTCGTTAAAGTGTCAGGATCTGAACCTCCAACGTTAAATTTTTAGGAGAGTCGAAAATATTTTTACAAAGAAAATTGCTTCAAAACTAAACATGGCGGGCCTCTTTCTCTCTCCTTCGAGAGGACATGTGGAGGTGTCTAGTTGGATCCAATAAGGACAAGTGGAATCATCAGATGAGCACTGATGTGGACACATCGCACGATCTGATTAGTTCTGATAAGGCCAAGTGGCTGCTAACATCGGCATGACATGGCAGTATCGAAAGACATGTGGTAGGTGTTTTTCACCATTTTGGATGGCGTAATGGGCCATATCCAAGTGACACGTGTCACCAATAAAAAAGTGCCACGTGATAGGTGACGACGTGACATCAACAATCGACGGTTTGCAATGGTTGGCATGTTGGCGACATTTGGAAATTGTTGATTAGAGGCCTCTGATATGAGGACTAGCATGTGGTCGTGAAGTCTTAAGGAATGGAATGCTAGGGATAAACAGAGGGGCTTATTGGCGATTTGTAATTGTTGACATATAAACAAGTGAAAAACATTGATAAGTATAAAACCAAATCTTAATGATGTGATTAATCCAAAAAACATTTATCTATAATAATATACTATTCCAATTAAAAAATAAAAATAATATTATAATAAACCTAGTATACTAAATTCTAATAAAAATAATATTATAGATAGCATGAGCTATCCATAAAGCCAATTCTAAAGCATATAAATATTACCTAGTAATAAGGAAAAGTGTCCTTGGATTTAAAAATCTAAGAAATAAACAATGATGTATGTAACAATCCATGTGAATCTAACAATCGATGAGATGACATCAGAATGAATTTTGGGTTTATATATCTTTATTTTTTTAATGTCAATTTCAACTATTTAATTTTTTTCATATTTCTTACTTTATTATTGTTATTGCTTTCTACATTTTCAATATTATTATTGCTTCTTTATGGATAATAAAAATAGGATTTTTTTGTTAATAAGAAATAGTTTGAATAATTAAAAAGGTTTTTCCCGTAACTAAATTTAAATTTCACCTCATAATATATTTTATATTTTAAATTTTAAATTTCGCTTTTTAACTTACTATAAAAGAAATTTATTGTCGAAATATTAACATATCCTTTAAGATTGAATAATCTAATCTAGTTTACTTTATATAACATTCTTAGAATTAGGAGAACACCTAGTGAATTTTCTTAAGAAATGTTTTTAGAAAAATCCATGTTAATACTCAATTTTGGAACATGAAGTGATTATCTCTACCTAGGTTTTACTCTGGTAAATGGTATATTGAGCTAGGTAAATGGTATATTGAGCTTATGATAAGTATATTGTTATAATAATTTTAAGTTTTATTATTTATATGATTTTATGTTTCGAAGAATATATAATTTGTTTTAAGTATTATTTTTAAAATAAGAAATTTATATATTTTTTTAATTTTAATAAGAATATTATATAAATTAAAATATGTGTTTATACTAGTAAATGAATATAATATTTTTTTAAAGTAGCTTATAATTATAATCTTATATATATTTTTATTTTCAATATATATTAGTAGTTTTACTATTCTAAAGGACAAAGTTTTTGGAGGTGTAGATTCTCTAAATGACTTATAGATATAAACAAAATTTATATTGCATATCAGATCCATTATTAAGGAATAGTTGCGAGAGAAAGAATACAATTTTATTAGGACTCTTGTATCTAAGTTTACATACTTATTGGCAAGATCAATTGCAACATAATTGTTCATTCTTGATAGATGAAAGAAGATAATAGTGGAAAAAGCTAGTTTCAGATTCTTGATTTAATCAATAATACTTCGCAACTTGCAATCCTTAGGCAAAGATCCATGAACAATGTGATGGATACCCAACTTTGAATCTCCCAACACCACTAAATATTCTATGTTTACTTTTTTAGTGAGAAAAAACCTTTGTAGTAATCGATATGTGTCTATCTCATCATTGTGCAAATACCTCACCCAACTTTACTCTATTTCAATTTTCCCATCAAAATTGAAAGTAACCCTACCACCTCAATTCATTTTTTTTAATATATTATTTGGATTTTAAAAATATCAAAATATGACTTAAAAAAAATAAATTACAATAAAAATAAAAAATCCAAATTAAATGTTTGATACTTTCATATTTCTTGCATTGACTACAGCAAGTCCAAGTCCATTAAAAATAATAAGTTAAAAAGTTAAAAATCCAAACGGAGTGTTTGATACTTTCATATTTTTAAGTATTTGTTGCATCTATTTAAGTAATTGCATCTACTTGCATAAGTCCGTTAAAAAAAATAACTAATAAAAGTTGAAAATCCAATCTAAGTGTTTAATACTTTCATATTTTTGAGTATTTATTGCATCTATTTAAGTGAAGTCTCTTTTCAATGTACCTAGAGCCTTTGGAATATATTAGGTTGTGTAAATGTATACATGATATTTGCAGGTGTTGGCAATGATAATAGCCACTCTCATATTCTTGTGATAGTATAGTAGATATATGGTTTATGAAGATTTTGAATATATATATATATTTGTGTTTGTGTGGGGATGATGTTATTTAGTGTAAGGGAGATTGTGTAAGTTATTATTTTATTATTTTGATAGAGATATTAAGTGAAATTTATATGTGTAAAGTAGTAAGTTTAGAGATTTGTCTCAAGATTTTATTATTTTCTGTTTTTAATTATTTGGAAAATTATAATATTTTATATAAGACCAATATCTTTAATAATTACTCATACAATTATATCATAGATTATTAGTATTCTCACACGATTAAAATTTTCTAAGCGGGAAATAATTCATGGTCCCAACCAAAGTGGCCATTTGAGGCAATTTTGTTAATGGAAATATATATATATATATAAGAGATTTCTCGAAATTGATCATCAACCATGACTCTTCATGCTTTTAAATAGAGATCATGGATTGATCGTGTTTTAAGTCACAGATCAACAACCACTACTATCAAGGAGAACATGAGTCGTGATATTACTCTATGTCTAAAACATATCATGACCGCGAGATTACAATGCAACTAATGAATATTAAAAGAAACACATTGTTACCTAATAAACACATTAGATCAAGTTGAACTTAACTAACTCCTTGTTGACTAAATATTCTAACATCTACCCTTAAGAACAACTTGGAATAGCATTGAAGGATTTATGATGATGATTAATGTCCACAAAGACCTATATGGTCTATTGGACCTTAAGATGGTCTACTAGATCTTAAGAAGGTAAGAGATTAATTAGAATTCTTTAACATTTTATTTCTATGCTCAAAATGAAGTGAGAGAAGTGCTCCTAGATCATCATAGTTTTTTTGAATTAAAGGTCAAGAAGGTTGGTAGTGTGACAGATATTTGAAAATTAGATTGAATGTGAGTATAAGATGGACAATCTAAGAGAAATTGTTTTTCATCTTCAACCCTCCTAGAATCGCATAGTTGACAAACTCTTTCATTCCATGGTGTTTTAGGAATTTACCAATGCCCAATTTAACTATGAAGCTCATGAGAATTAGTCTTGATCTTGATAGTGTTCATTTTCCTCTTAAAACTAGTCAAGATAGAGAGTTAATTTTGGTTTTCAAGATTGGGGTCGATCACATCCTTATAATATCGTGGTTTCCTTTTTCCTTCTAGCTCTTCATTTCCCCACAATTTCTCCTTAAATTTGGAAATAGTGATATTTATAACACTATTCAAATTTTGCAATATGATCTCCTCCTTTATTTCCCAATGGGCTAGCCAGCACTAGGCATCCTTATGTCACCATTGCTTGAGTTGAAGGTGGGAGTTTTGGCTAGAGTTAGATGCAAATTTAGCAAACCTTTTAGCATCCATGTTGTATAACTTCTTCTTATACATAAGTTACCTAGTCATAGTCATGCTTTCAATGGGGGAAATGCTTGCTTCAACTAGTAGGATAGGGTAGGGAGTATTTCATTTAATCTTGAGGTTGTAGGTTATAAACTAGTTCTAGACTTGTTTAATCTTCCCCCATGACTCTCTAGATATATTGCAACCTCAATTCTTACATCCATATAAAAGAATAGAATTGACAAAAGTCTCGAAAATGAGCTTTTTTAATCTCAAATCCAAATATTGGTCGACATACAATTTTTTTTTTAGCCCATAGTAAGTTTTCCAACCTCCATTTATCCTTTTATCGGTGCTATAATCCTAATCAAGCTTATGATCATTGTCAATTCCAAAATATTTGTATGAAAAACTTCCTCAAAGGAATCACTACCATAAATGAATGCATCATAGATGGTTTTTTTGAATTTAATTATCATGACTTTAGTTTTGTCGATATTTATAGTCATATCTATCTTAAAGTATAAATTTTGGAAGATTCTAAATTGCTTATGAAAATCATAACAATTCCTTATCAAAAACAATATCATCAGCATAAAAGAGAAAAATTATAACTGCAGTAATAAACATCATACTAAAATTATATATATATATACACACACACACCAATTTCAACTATTGCATTAAACGTTTAACTATTATTGCATCCACTTCCACAACCATTTTTGTAATGTGTCACAAAAAAAAATCACTTTTATAATGTGTACATTACCTTACAATACATAAATTACCAAGAGGGTAAGATTATATGCATTTATCCTATTAATGAGGTGCAGATCATCGAATAAAAAATCCATGTAGCTTTTCATTAGCACCTTATCAAATCTTTATATTTCATGCAGAGGATATTTGTTTCACCTTATCGCATTGATTTGGCATTAATACCGTAATACATTTACATGTTTATTATTACAGTTAAGTTTTACCTTATCACATCATTTAACATGGAATGGAGTTTTACGAGTGTGGTTGTGATGTGGCACTCCTCCTTGGTACCTTCAATTAATTACCTTACCTAGTTGTACACAATATCCAAATTGTTTGACAACGTGCCACTGTTGCCTCATACGCGGTGTTAATCCTCCAAATGTCTTTGTGCTATGGCAACATTTATTGGAGCCTGTGCTAAGAAGGATTCTCACCGTTGATCTATTTAAATCACATCGAATGGTTCTATATATATCTAAATCTGTTAGGATAAGCGAGACATACCCCCTTCATTGGCATTTCGCTTTTCCCTCATCGCATTGTTGGGATACGCTCTGTAACTTCTAGTCATTTGTTTTGGTTTCTGATTGTTCCTATGACACCTTCAGGTTGCAAGATTGTTGTTATATTGGTTCACATGGTTGGCGCGTTTTATTCTCCCAGCAAGAACTGGCCAAACCATGTTAGGTAAGAAAAATAAAGTAAACATATGGCGTTATAGCTCTTGTCATTTCAGTGTCTTCTTTTCATTGTTTAATGAATTTGTTCTATCACTTTGATGTAGAGGTAGCTCCGTTAGCACGGCCCACACTAAGGCCTAGAGGATTGTTGTTATTCATGGTTCACATGGTTGGCGCGTTTTATTCTCCCAGCAAGAACTGGCCAAACCATGTTAGGTAAGAAAAATAAAGTAAACATACATCGTTATAGCTCTTGTCATTTCAGTGTCTTCTTTTCATTGTTTAATGAATTTGTTCTGTCACTTTGATGTAGAGGTAGCTCCGTTAGCACGGCCCACACCGAGGCCTAGAGGATTGTTGTTATTCATGGTTCACATGGTTGGCGCGTTTTCTTCTCCCAGCAAGAACTGGCCAAACCATGTTAGGTAAAAATAAGGTAAACATACGGCATTATAGCTCTTGTCATTTCAGTGTCTTCTTTTCACTGTTTAATGAATTTGTTCTGTCACTTTGATGCAGAGGTAGCTCTGTTAGCACGGTCCACACTGAGGCCTATAGGAGTCGGAGCTTCTACTGCTTGGTTGACTTTGTTCCAAGTTATAATTTTGTATTTTCTCCCAGAAATGTTTTGTCTATGGTTTTATTTTTCCTAGCAGAAGATTGTATCTCATGGTTGAGAAACATGGGTTATCTTCATTTTGTCAAATTCTCTACCTAACTTAGGGGTTTGTCACTGATTTGGGCATAAATATTGTTCCATAGCTTATTAATTTTTTTGGTTATTTGTTAGAGTCCTTTTTGTTAAATTATATTGGTATGTACTTGTTTAATGGCATCTGGACTGTGATTGAAGCTCAGCCTTGCAATGTTTGCTTCCATTCTATGGAATTTTGCCTCACATGAAGCTATTTTCTATATTTTGTCTCCACGAACTAATGGAGTTTCATTAGGAATGAAAATGAGTCTTTTTATACTTTTAAACATTTGCATCGATAATTAATGATTTTTACCTATTTCATTTGTGGAATTTAAAGAGGTTTTCCTGGACTGAGTAACGTAGTTTCCCAGAGGTTTAGTATTAGGTGTTCTTCTTTTTTTTGCTATGATTAGAAGGGACTTGATATCAAAATTTCTGCTTATTTTTGGCTTAAATGATGCTTGAAGGTTTTGTCACTGTTCCCGACAATGAGCCACAAGTTGACATTGGGACTAACCCACCCTAAGATGGACGCTCTCTCGAGTCACTAAAAAAGTTCTTGCTAGCTTAGCTACTACTCTTGTTTATTTAAATGAATGACCTCTACTATTTCTTTGTGCACTGTTATTTCTGTTGACCTAGATTGTCATTGATGTCAATATGGCAATATTCTAGATGAGTAAACAATGATGTGAAGCCAAGCAGAGTGGATCCATGAAGAAACAAGAGCAAGAAGCCAAGGAGCAAAGCCATCAGGGAAGCCATCAGAAGAGGAACACATCAGAGGAGTATTGCATAATATCAGAGAATAGAGTATCGGAAGTCATAGGAGCTATCAAGAGAAGCATATGGGAAGAGTTCATTGGAAACAGGTTCTTAGAAGCCATCATGAAGCCAAAGTGTAAGAGGAAGAGGTCATTAGCTATTGTGTGCATGCAGAATTCGGAAAAACATAGAAAGGAGAACAAGAGACAGAGGAATCATAATGGGTCTTTGAATCCGGTTGAAGAATCAGAGTGACTCTCAAAGAGAATTAGTGATGTATGAATTCGCAGAAGGCACGTTTAGAGAGAGTTAAGCAGCAGAAAAGTGAAAGGCCGAAACCCTGAAGAAAACCTGAATCCACAGGAAAAACACTGAAGAAATGAATCAAATTCAAAGTGAGGAGACAGATGAAGATTGAACACACAGAAACTGTTGGATCTTGGAGATCAACAGACGAGATTGTTTGTAATGAGTGGCCAGGATTAAGTCGCACAACGTAAAGTCAAAGTAATGAATGATGTAGATTAATTTAATCATTAGTGGATGAGGAAATTGGAGGAGTCGCCATAGTCGTCAATGGTAGAATATCTATGATCATCTGGTGCTAAATAGTGCGGGCGTTAGTCAAAGAGAAAGGCGGGTTTATAAGCAGAAATGGTTTATCGGGTTGAGCATAAACGATAAGTGGTAATAGGAGGGAGTCATCCGATTCCATTAAGCAATTGACACGTTGCACGCCAGAGGAGAGAGGAAACTGCTTTATCAGGCGGGTAATCCTTGTGCATGTAGCTCACCCGATATCGTTGTCGAGCATTGGATCAAATGCAGTGTTGATCGATGGTGAAGGATCAATGGATAGTTTTTGGGTTGATCAGGTTAAGTCGGGACCATTATATTTGTAGAGAAGAGATCTACGGTGTGCAAGCTTCTGATGGATTGTGTTGATCTGACTGAGTGTTGATCACCGTATCTAATACAGAAGAAATCGATGGTGTAGAATGAGGACCACTATTATAACACACCCTAATGTTATATCACATCCATTGCATCAGAAGGGGAATCGGCTATCGACCATCAGTTGTACTACGGGCAGGACTTATAAAGACCTCCAAAATGTTGCGATTGAGATTGTGGGTTTAAAGGAATAACTCCAACTATTCATGAATGTTGCGATTGCTGTAAAGAATAAGTCTATTGTTTGAATAATAATAAAGATGGCCTCTCTTCCTAATTAACGTGTTCTGTGAATATTGATGAATTTGAAGAGATAGAGGAAGCTGAAGAGTGAGTGCAGAGGAAGCTAAAAGATCAAGTGAGCGTTGAGGAAGCCAAAGCTCAAACAAGCAATGAGGAAGCCAAAGGTCAGGCGTAATAGGCATATAAAATAGAGAACAAGGAAAGTTTAATGTTGCTGGTGAACTGTAAGAAACAAAGAAAGCCAAAGTTCTGGCAGAAGTGGAAGGAACAGGAGGACAGAAGTAAGTCATAGGTCCAGTAGAGTTGGAAGCAGAGAATTACAACCAAACAGATCTAGACAGTTTACAGCAGAGGGTTGGAGCCCTTAAGGTTGGTGCCTCAGAACTGAAAAGATTGGTGTCCTGGGAGTTGGTGCTCCTAAATTCAAGGTTGGTGCCTTGACAAGACAGAGTTGGTGTTCTGGAGGTTGGAGCCTCACAAAGAGTCCAACTTGGTGCTTGGCAACTAAATGGAACTCTACATACATACATATATATATATATATATACATACATATTATATATATATATATATTATATAGATATATATCGTACTTGATTTATTGCAAAGATCACATTAATAAAAGCATCTATTCCTGTTATCTATTTATGTGTTCCAATATAAATGTTTTATTCCTATTAAAAATAATAATTGAAAAGAAATACTGGTTCACCCCCCTCTCAATATTTCCAACAATTGGTATCAGAGCGGGCTTCTTCATATCAGCCTAACATCTTGAAGAAGGATTCTTAGTCATGATGAGAAATCAAGGTGTGTGAGGAAGACCTCCTCTGTTCGATGACACAAATTTTGGTTTCTGAAAAAAGAGAATGTCCTACTACTTAGTGTCCCTTGGACCTGAAGTTTGGCATTCGGTCGTAAATGAGTACATAGATCCTTCCACTCTTCCAAAAGATCAATACGAGAGGAAAGTCTACGTTGCAAATGAAAAAGCCTTAAACTCCATCACTAGTGGAATCACTGATTCTGAATTTACAAAAGTCATGAATTGTAACTCTGCCAAAGGAGTATGGGATAAGCTAATTAGCTTATATGATGGGGACTCTAAAGTCAAGAAGGAAAAGCTTCAAACTCATAGAAGGAAATTTGAAAGTCTGAAAATGGATGATGAAGAATATATTGCATCATACTTTCTCTGAGTAGCTGAAGTGGACAACTCTCTTAAAGGATTGGAAGAAAACATTGAAGATAACACCATTGTTCAAAAGGTCTTAAGATCTCTCCTAGATAGATTTGACTCTAAAGTAAGTGGCATAGAAGAAATGAAGTATTTAGATACTCTCAAGATGGATGAACTCCATGGAATCCTTATTGCCTATGAGATGAGAAAATGTTGCCCAAGTTCCAAAGATGTAGCATTCAAGGCCTCAAAATCAAAAAAGGGGAAAGAAAGGAATGTCAATAGTGATGACTCCGATGTTGAATCCGAATTGGTGCAATTTGTACGAAGGTTGAAGAAAGTATCTAATCTAAAAGGTAAATACCCTCTTATTTGTTTCAAATGTGGAAAAATAGGTCAATATGCTGCAAAATGTCCTCATAAGCATGATAGTGATGATGAAGAAAATTATAAAATGATGGTATAAAAAAAGAAAGGGTTCAATAAGAATAATTTCCTCTCTAAGCAAGATGAATCTGATGAAGATGAATTTGTAGTCATCAAAAAGAAATCAACTACCCAGTTCCCTCACCGCAAAGGAGATAATGAAGAATTAGATGAAGAAAATGACCATGCTGGAAGCCAAGAAGTATTATTCATGGCATTCACAAATGATGATGACTAAGGGCTAGATGGAAATGTAGATGAATTGTTAATAAGTGCCATTGAAGAAAATGAGAAATTACAGAATAAAATCATTTCTCTCAGGTAGAAAATGAGGAAATAAAAAGAAGGGAAGATCTCTTGAAAAATAAGCTAAAAGAAAAAGAAGAAGCTTGCAAAGAACGTGAAGCTGAAATAGTATTTTGTGAGGAAGGAATTGGAGCAAGTTAAAAAGGGTTGGAAAAGCTCTCAAATACTTGAAACTATTTTAAATAATCAAAAACCTCAACATGACAAATCTGGAATAGGTTTTAAAGGAGAATCATCAAATACTAAGAATAATGTGAAAAGTTATGCCGACGTACTTTCCAGCAACCCAAAAGAAGAAAGATTATTTCATCAAATGCTCATCCTAGATCCAAAGAATGAAGAGAGAGTAACTCCAAGGAAGAATGTTGATTCGAATCATGGATGTTACAACAGATACAAAATGGTATTTCATCAAAGGCCCATCTCAAATCCAAAGAATGAAGTGGAAGTAACTCCAAGGACGGATGTTGATTCAAATCATGGCTATTAGAACAGGTACAAAACTATCTTTTTTGGGCATTGTTTCCATTGTAAAAAATTTGGTCATGAAGCTAGACATTGCATGGCTCGTAAGAATGACACACCAAAACTGAAGGATCAAATAAACAAACCATATGGCCCCAAAGGGAAAGGAAAAATCAATACCTACAATTCTTTTGATCCCTTGGCCAAATTTGATCTGATTTGCTCATTATGTAATAATAATGGACACAATGAATAAAATTGCCCACTCAAAAGAGGAAAAGCAAGAACTTAGAATCCCAACATGGATAAATGTGGCCTAGCTCTATGTGCTCAAAATAATGAAAATCATAGGTTTGTGGATAGTGGGTGTTCCAGACACATGACAAGGGACAAAAGGAAGTTTGTCTCATTGAACAAAAGGGAAGGAAATGTATCCTTTGGAAGTGGATTTGCCAAAATTGCTGGAAAAGGAATTGTTACTCTTATTAATGGAAAAAGAAAAGCTCAAAATGTGTTGCTAGTAAATGGGCTCAAACACAACCTCCTGAGTGTTAGCCAAATCTGTGATCAAGGACATAATGTTGTCTTTAGCACCAGAGATTTTGAAATAAGGAACTCTTCCTCAGGGGAAGTTTTGGCGAAAGGGGTTGGAACACAAGACAACATCTATATTCTGAACAACATTCAAGAAGATAAATGCTACTTAAGTCAAACAAATGAAATTTGGTTGTGGCACAAGCGACTTGGGCATACAAGCTTTGATAACTTGATCAATATCAACAAGATTAATGTAGTACAAGACATTCCAATGTTATTCAAACCAAATCAAGGAATATGTGTTCCATTTCAACATGGAAAGCAAACCAGAACCAGCCACAAGACCAAGGAGTTTTCTACATCGAAACCTTTGGAGATCATCCATGTTTATTTATGTGGACCAACTAGAACTCTGGCACTCCAATGAGAAAGGTACTTTTCTTTACTTGTTGATGACTATACTAGAATGATGTGGATATATTTTATAAAATATAAATCTAAAGAATTTGAATGTTTTAAGAATCTTAAAGCTCTTGTAGAAAATAAAAAGGACTTAAAGATTAAGTGCCTTAGAATAGATAGAGGGGGAGAATTCACATCAAAAGAATTTAATGAATTCTATAAAATACATGGAATTAAAAGAGAACTCTATCATGCGAGAACACCCAAGAAAAATGGGGTAGTTCAAAGAAGAAACCGAATAGTTCAAGAAATGGCAAGAACAATGTAAATAACAGCTGACTTGCAACCAAAAACTTGGAGAGAAGCAGTCAGGACAGTTGTCTATACCTTGAATCGAACTGAATTAAGACCAAATAATGGAAAGAATCCTTATGACTTATGGAAAGGAAGACCTGCTTCAATAAAATACTTCAAGATTTTAGGAAGCAAGTGCTTCATAAAAATCAATGATGGCTCACTAGGAAAGTTTGATTCTCGGGTTGACGAAGGGATATTCCTTGGATATTCTACACAGAGCAAAGCGTACAAGTGCTATAATAACTGACTACAGAAAATAGTGGAAAGCATTGATGTGAAGATTGATGAAGACCTTCCAAAGAAAGAAATTGAAGAACATGAAGTTGATCCTCTCATTGAAGAAGAAGAAGGAAAAAATCAAGAAATACCTAAGGAAAAAGAACCATCTAAAACTCCTTCAAAGATGAAACTTCTCTAAATATATCACCTGGAAGAGTAGATTATTAGCAATTTAGACGAAGGGATGCAAACCCGAAGAAGGATGACAAATGCACCAAAGAAAAATGATATTGCTCTTCTATCCATGATAGAACGAGAAACATTTACTCAAGCAAGTAAGGATCTTCATTGGGTAAAAGCCATGGAAGAAGAAATGTCTCAAATTGAGAAGAATGAGACATGGGAATTGGTACCTCGTCCAAAGGACAAAAACATAATAGGAACCAAGTGGGTGTTTAAAAACAAAATGAATGAAGATGGAAAAATCATCAAAAAAAAGGCAAGGCCTGTTTGTAAAGGCTATTCACAAATTGAAGGAATTGACTTTAAATAAGCATTTGCACTAGTAGCTCATGTGGAAGCTATCAGGATGTTCTTGGCATTTTCTTGTTCAAAAGGATTCAAAATCTATCAAATGGATGTAAAACCAGCATTTCTAAATGGGGAACTGAAGGAAGAAGTCTACATGGAATAACCAGAAGGGTTTAATCTAATAGAAGGAAAAGAATTTGTTTGTATGTTGAAAAATGAATTATATGGGTTGAAACAAGCTCCTAGAGCTTGGTACGCAAGATTTGATCACTATATACAAGAACAAGGCTTCAAGAAGGGGGTGACAGGAAGTAATCTCTACATAAAGACGGATGAGGATAAGTTATTAGTCACACTTGTTTATGTTGATGATCTGATTTTTGCTAGTAATAATGATGAGATGAACCATGAGTTTTCTCAAAATATGTCAAAAGAGTTCGAGATGTCAATGATAGGAGAGTTATCTCACTTCCTTGGACTACAAGTATCTCAAACCACGGCAGGCATGTTTATATCTCAAGTCAAATATCTTAAAGACATGCTTAAAAGATATGGAATGGAAGACTGTGCACCCATGAGCACACCTGTGACCACAAGTTGCAAATTGAGCAAAAATGATGACTTCCCTCTGACAGATGCAACTCATTACAGGTCAATAATTGGAGCCCTTCTGTACTTAACTGCTACGAGACCCAACATTATGCAAGTAGTAGGAATGGTGGGAAGGTTTCAATTAGCTCCTAAACAATCCCATTCGTTGGTTGTAAAAAAGAATTCTCTGATACTTGAAAGGAACACCGGATTTCGGTCTCTGGTACCCTAAGAGCTCAACTCTTACTTTTATTGCATACACCAATGTTGATTGGGCCAGAAGTGTCGATGATCTTCCTAGGAGACTGTTTAGTATCTTGGCTCAGCAAAAAGCATACATACATTTCACTATCTACAAATCAACCAATTACCATCTATTGTGATAACACAAGTATGATTAACCTTAATAAAAATATAGTGATGCACTCAAAGACCAAACATATACCAATCAAGTATCATTTCCTTCGTGAACAAGTAGCTAAACAAAACATCATCTTGGAATATATCAATACTAAGGAGCAGATAGTTGATATTTTCATAAACCTCTTCCACAAGAAGCATTTGAACATCTTCTTCAAACGATGGGGGTTATCTCTTTAGAATCACTTAAGTTGATTCATAAAAGATGTTGTAGGACAGGGGGAGCATTTTGACAGTGGGATCAGTTCAACAGGGGGAGTCCTTGTGCACTCCTTTGCCACTGATGTCAAAGGGGGAGAGAAGAAGAATATTGCCATCAATGACAAAGAGGTAGATTGTTGACCTAGATTGTCATTGATTTCAATATGGAAATATTCTGGAAGAGTAAACAATGATGTGAAGCCAAGCAGAGTGGATCCATGAAGAAATAGGAGCAAGAAGCCAAGGAGGAAAGCCATCAGGGAAGCCATCAGAAGAGGAACACATCAGATGAGTATTGCAAAATATCAAAGCAGAGAATATCAGAAGTTACATGAGCTATCAAGAGAAGCATATCGAAATATTTCATCGGAAAGGTTATCAGAAGCCATCATGAAGCCAAAGCGTAAGAGGAAGAGGTCATTGGAAGCAAAGAGGTCATTAGTTGTTGTGTGCATGCCGAATTCAGTGAAACACAGAGAGGAGGAGAAGAGACAGAGAAATCATAATGGGTCTTTGAATTTGGCTGAAGAATCAGAGTGAAGCTTAGAGAGAATCAGTGATGTATGAATTCGCAAAAGGCAAGCTCAGAGAGAGTTGAGCAGCAGAAAAGTGAAAGGCCGAAACCCTAAAGAAATCCCAAAACCACAGGAAAAACACTAAGAAATGAATCAAAGTCAAAGTGAGGAGAGAGATGAAGATTGAACGCACAGAAACTGTTGGATCTTGGAGATCAACAGATGAGATTGTTTGTAATGAGCGGCCAAGATTAAGTCGCGTAGCGTAAAGTCAAAGAAATGAACGACAAAGATTAATTTAAGTGTTAGCAGATGAGGAAATCGGAGGAGTCATCGCATCCATCGATGGTATAAGATCTACGGTCATCGGGCGCTAAATAGCTCAGGCGTTAGTCAAAGAGAAGGGTGGTTTTATAAGTGGAAATGGTTTATCAGGTTTAGCATAAGTAGTAAGTGGTAATAGGAGGGAGTCATCCGATTCCATTAAGCAACTGACACGTCCCACATCAGAGGAGGAGGAAACTGCTTTATCGGGCGGGTAATCCTCGTGCATGTAGCTCACTCGATATTGTTGTCAAGCGTTGGATCAAATGCGGTGTTGATCGACGGCGAAGGATCAACGGACGGTTTTTGGGTTGATTGGGTTAAGTCAGGACTGTTAGATCTGGAGAGAAGAGATCTATTGCGCAACAAGCTTCTAATGGATTGTGTTGATCGGACTGAGTGTTGATCGTCGGATCTAATACAGAAGAAATCAATGGTGCAAAATGAGGACCACTATTATAACATGCCCTAATGTTATATCGCATCCACTATGTCGAAAGGGGAATTAGCTATTGGTCATTGGCTGTACTATGGGCACGACTTATAAAGACCTCCAGAATGTTGTGATTTCGATTGTGGGTTTAAAGGAATAACTCTGACTATTCATGAATGTTGTGATTTCCGTAAAGAATAATTCTATTGTTTGAATAATAATAAAGATGGCCTCTCTTCCTAGTTAACATGTCATGTGAGTATTGATGAATTTGAAGAGACAGAGGAAGCTGAAGAGTGAGCATAGAGCAAGCTGAAAGATCAAGCGAGCGTTGAGGAAGCCCAAGCTCAAGCGAGCAAGGAGGAAGCCAAAATTCAGGCGTATCAGGCATATGAAATAGAGAACAAGGAAATTTTAGTGTTGCTGGTGAACAATAAGAAACAAAGGAAGCCGAAGTTCTAGTAGAAGTGGAAGAAACAGGAGGACAAAAGTAAGTCATAGGTCCAATAGGGTTGGGAGCAGAGAATTACAACCAAATAGATCCAGACAATTTACAACAGAGGGTTGGAGCCCTTGAGGTTGGTGCCTTAGAACTGAAAAGATTAGTGTCCTCGGAGTTGGTGCTCCTAAATTCAAGGTTGGTGCCTTGACAAGACAGAGTTGGTGCTCTGGAGGTTGGAGCCTCACAAAGAGTCCAAGTTGGTGCTTAGCAACTGATTGAAACTATATATATATATATATAGAGAGAGAGAGAGAGATAGATATAGATATAGATATATTGTACTTGATTTATTGCAAATATCACATTAATAAAAGCATCTATTCCTGTTATCTATTTCTCTGTTCCAATATAAATGTTTATTCCCGTTAAAAATAATAATTGAAAATAAATATTGATTCACCCCCCCTCTCAGTATTTCCAACAATTTCTTATTGATTACACAATCATGTTTTAATGCTAATGATTTGTTATGGGTTGCATAAAGATTCATGTTAACTTCTTTTGATGCACAAAATTGTACATTACTTCTTTTCTTTATTTCCTTAAATTCTACTTTGGTAAGAAATACTTCAAGCTTCTGGCTTTGGCTCATTCTATTTATTTCAAGAAGTACCCTATTGTTATAATGTAATGAAGAATAATATTCCTCGCAAATATAATTCCATTGTTTGGGGTGAAAGATTGTTTTTGTTTCCTTCTTTCAATCATGGTTAATAGTAGGGTTATCAATAGTTTTTAGATTCATTTTGGAATCGTATTACAATAGTCCAATTTATATATTTTCTTTTCATATCACTAGAAAGAAATAATGTGCATGAACTTTATCATAAATGGATACTGCATTTGAATTCCAGAATAAAAGAAATATTGTGCATGAACTTTATCATAAATAGATACAACATTTGAATTCCAAAATAAAAGAAATTCTTGTTAATATCTAGCCTTTCCTCTCTCATAATTATTGGCCAAAGCAAATTAGTGACACACAACACTATATTCTATATTCAGAAATCGTTACTGTAAAATCTAATAATTCTAAGAGTTCCAGTATTTATCTGCATTCTGTAGATATGTTGAGGAAAAACTCCTTAGAAGCTACCACTCCTCCCTTCCAATGAGAATGGCCTTTACAACCAGTTCTCCCCCTGAGCTCTCCCAACTTCGAGACAACAGGTACATTGGAGAGGTTTCTTCTAAGATTTTTCAATGGCATCAACGTCTCACTTGACCCGGCTTGAACTCAAAATTTTGATATGGATTAGAGCCTTCCACTGGTCCTTTCTAGCTTAGTAACTTGGCTCTTTGATAACATATTGCCTCAGCTCGTATCTTTGTTGTTACTTTTGTCTACCAGAAATTTTCTAAAATTCCTCCTCCTGAATTTTCTTTTTTTTTTTTAAATCCTTTGGAGGTAAGGAATAATAGTTTCCTCCAAATACCTGGAAGTTAGGAAATCTTGTGGTCATTCCGTGAGTTTTTCCATTTTAGATAACAAAAGAAATTTTTTTAAATCATAACCATTTATTTTCTCTTTTAAATAAAAAGTCTTTCCAACTTAATTAGGTCCTTAACTAACTTAAATTAGGTCTTTCCAACTTAATTAGGTCCACAACATTATTTCTCTCCATTCTAGAATACGCAGTGGTTCTACCAAGAACTCTTCATCTGGTTCTACTTACATCATCCATCATCTACTTGTTACTAATCTTATAAATTAAATTAACTTAAAGGTAAATAGAGACAAATATTGTTAATGCTTTCTTTACCTACACTTCTTGACAATTAATGATATGCCTCGGGTCATAAATATATATTTTTTAATAGTGACACATGAAAGAAATTATGAATTCGTAGGTGGCCTGGAAGAGCAAGCTGGTAAGCTACTAGCCCTATCCTTTCAATAATATGGAAAGGTCCACAGTAGCGAGGAGATATCTTTGCGCAACAACACCCCCCCCCTCCCACTTTAAGGAACTTTTCCTAGGCTTTACTCTCACATAAACATGATCACCAACACGAAACTCTCTATATCTTCTTTTTTTATCAGCATATGATTTATGCCTATCTTGGGTGGCTTTTAAAATATGTTGTACTTTCTGTACCGCTTCAATTTCTACCATCATTTAGACCTTAGAATTAGTTTATCTTTAAAACTAATCCAATTGGTTGGTGTTCTACACTTCTTCCCATACAACACCTTGAATGGACTCATTTTGAGGGATTCATGATAGTTGTTGTTGCATGCATATTCCACTAAGTGGAGATACTCTTACCATCTAATAGGTTGTTGCATTGCTTACATCCTCAGCATGTCTTCCAAGACTTGGTTTACTCGTCTGGTCTACCCATCAGTCTATGGGTGATATGCGGTGCTAAACTGAATTTGAGTTCCCAAACTAACAAAAAAAAAATTCTAGAATGCAGAGGTGAATTTAACATCTTTATCATATATCGCCACCTTAGGAAAACCATGCAATCTAAAAATTTCTTTCATAAATATGTCAGTGATTTCCACAGTTTTATAAGTGGATTTGATAAGAATAAACTGGGTTGTCTTACCTAGCTTATCCACCACCACCATGATGGAATCGTTCTTCTTCCTAGATCTAGGTAAGCTTGCTAGGAAATCCAATGTAATTGTATCCCATTTCCATTCAAGAATCGGGAGTGGGTGAAGCAGTCTAGCTGGGTGCTGGTGTTCTGCTTTAACCTACTGACATTCCAAGAATTTGGCTAAGTATTCTACAATATCTCTTCTCATTCTTGGCTAAAACTAACCCTTTTTAATTGCAGAAAACAACTTTTGATAGCCTGGATGTGCCATATATGGACTTTTGTGAAATTCATCTAACATATATTGCTTGATGGCCTTTTGATTCGGCACATAAATTCTTCTTCTGAAAGTCAACAACTGGTCTAGATTTATACCATAGTCACCTTGTTTCCTTAAGTCTAAAATTTGTTTAGCTTGCTACCAAAGGAATTCGAATTCAAGGCCTTTTATAGTTGCTTCCTGGATTTGATTTACAAAGTTTCTTTCTATCTTGCTAAATGATACTTCATATAGGTGATGTAACTTCCTACTCAAATCATCAGCTACTCAATTTTCCTTTCACTTTAGATGTTTGATGTTGAAATCGAATTCGCTTAGGAAGGCAATCCATCTTGCTTGTTGAGCATTTAGATTAGGTTGCTTGAAGAAACTCGTTAAGCTGCTATGATCTGTCATTAGGATAAATCTTTTCCTTAACAAGTAATGTCGCCACATTTTCAAAGTGTGCATCATTTTTGTAAATACCAGGTCATAAGAAGAATATCTCTGCTCATGATCCTTTATCTTGTGTGATTTGTAAGCTATCACTCTCCCCTCTTGCATTAATACACCACCAACCCCCTCCTAATAAGTATCTGTGCAAACTATAAATTCTTGTTCAGGATCAACTACCTTAAGTACCGGGGCAGTGGTTAACAATTGTTTCAGGAGTTCAAAGTTGTGCTGACATTCAGCTGTCCAACAAAAATTTCTTCCTTTTTTCTACAAGGAGTTGATAGGGTATGTAAGTTTTGAGAATCCCTTTATGACTCTTCGATAATAACCAGCCAGACCCATAAAGGATCTTATATCTATCACAGTTTTTGGTATTGACCAATCCATGATAGTTCTAATTTTTTCAGGATCCACAGTTATACCTTCAGCAAAGATAATGTGCCCCAAATAATGAATCTAGTCCTTATAAAAATAACATTTGTTGTATTTAGTGTATAATTGATTCTCTTGCAAGACTTGTAGCACTATCCAAAGGTGTTATTTGTGTTCCTCTAAACTTCTAGAATAAATCAATATATCGTGAAAAAAAGTTAAAACAAATTTATCCAAATATGGATGAAAAATACCATTCAGTAGACTCATAAATGTTGCTGGAGCATTGGTGAGTATGAATGGTAGCACAATAAACTCATCATTCCTATAACATGTTCTAAATGTTGTTTTACAAATATCTTCATCTTTTATCCTAATCTGATGGTACACGGATTGCAAATCAATTTTAGAAAATATGGTGGCTCCTTTAACTTGATCAAACAGATCATCAGTTCTTGGTAAAGGGTACTTATTCTTGACAGTTAACCTGTTAAGTTGTCGGTAATCAATGGATGATCACAATGTACCATATTTTTTCCTTGCGAACAATGCAAGTGCCCCCAAGGTGACACACTTGGGTTAATATAGCCCTTATCCAACAGCTGTTGCAGTTTCATTTTATGTTCAGTTAACTCGAGTACACTCATTCGGTAAGGGGATTTTAATACTGGGGTAGCCCCTAGTATTAATTCTGTAGTGAAATCAATATCCCTTTTGGGTGGTAAGCCTAGTATCTCTTCAGGAAACACATCTACAAATTCTTTGATAATAGGTATATCCCTTAAAGTAGTAGCTTTGTCCTTGGAGTTTGTATAACTTATCTAGATAACATACACCTGATAACCTTTTCGAATACATTTACTTAAATAATTGGTAGTAATTAGTCACAACTTAACGTGTCTTCTAATTCCCTGAGTTTATTGTCTAACACCCTCTTCAGAGAGACAACTAATAGTTTTGTCTTTGTAATTAACCAATGACCAATGTTTCTCTAACCAATCCATTGTCATGAGTACATCATATGATCCTAAATGTAACATGTTTAAATTTACCGTTACTGGTTGTCGAACTATTTCTAATGGCCAATTTTCTACCTTAATTGTTACCCTACGCTTGGCCCCAGTGGCTAGCTACACTAGCGAGGGAGTTTTAAATTTGGTAGAGTTCAAATGACATAACTCAACTATTTTAGGGCTAACATAACTCAGACTTGCTCCTGCGTCAATCAGAATGGATACATGATGATTAAGGATTTTACCTTAAAATTCCACCATGGAAGGTTGATATTTGGCTTGATTGTCCTCTAAAGCTACATTTATCTCGGGAATTATTTTGGCCAAATCTCCAATTGTGGAGGCCTCCCAAACATTTTCTACTTGCCCTTCTCTAGTACGATGGGGGTAGTTATTGTAATAATATGGGGGTAGTTATTGTAATAATGCGGTTCCCCACAATCCCATTATTGCAACAGTGGATTTTGTTGTTGGATGCCCTCTGGTTTGTTGGATGCTTCAGTGATTTGAATCTCACCAGGTGGTCTCGGCTTCATTTGATTTTTCCCTGAAACTCCATTTTGTTGTTTTCTAAACATATTCCTGGAACTGAGAGGCTTTGTATTCTTAAAATTAGATGTAATTTTTTTCCTTTTCTAGCTAACCATTCTTTGCTAGCTTCTCATTTCTACTTCATTTCTAGCAGATTATGGCCTTTCATATAGCTTCATCCATGGTTTTTGGACTGTCAAACTCTATTCTTTCCTTCATAAAAGTTGGCAAGATGCTAATAAAGTGTTTCACCTTAACTTTTTCCTCTTGTATATAGGGTACATATCTTAGTAATTGACGTGAATTTAGTCACGAGCTCATCCATGGTTTTATGCCCCACCCTCAGATCGTGGAATTCTTTTTCCTTTTCATCATAAAATCATTCAATTAGATATCTACCTTTGAAATGTTTTTGAATCTGATCCCACGAATATTCTTGTTCATATACTCCCCGTACCATTTTTTACTGCCTCCCACCATAAAGTGGCTTTTCCTTGTAATTGGAAAATTGCCAATCTGGCCTTTAAATTATCTTCGTATTCATAAATCTGAAAGTACATGTTCATGTTTATTAGCCAGGCCTCTGAAACTTCCTCCTTTTCCCCATCAAGTGTAGGTGGTTTAATCTTTTTAAACTCCCCGTATAGCTCAGTTTTTTGTCTTTTATTCCCTTTTCCACCTATGATGTTTTTTGATCCTTCATCCTTATCCATTTGGCTCCCATCCATTCCAAAATTTTCCTCTCTTTATTGATGTTCCTCATTTATGTTTTCATCTTCAAGGGTGGGAGTGGGATGCCATTGATTTTGTTTATCATAAAAACTCTTCGAGATCCTTTCTTGTTCAAGTCTCAATTTCTCATCATCGGCTTGTAAATTTTCCATTTCGATTTGGAATTGTTGCACAGTCTCTAATAATATTGCATCGATATTTCTGCGATGGCCTTCTCCCAATTGTACTCATACTTCTCGATTGGTTCCTGCGTGTGGTTCATACTTCTTGATGTTGTTGATGATATCCCTCCATGCATGTTCGGCTCCCATCTGTGAAGCAAAAATGTTGTGTTATTCTGCATTATCCATTCAGGTCTAGTGTGGAAACATGTGGCTCTGATACCACTTATAAGATGACACGAAAAAAAAATAAAAAAAAATAAAAACTTTTATAATGTGTAAATTACCTTACAATATATAAATTACCACGAGAGTAAGGTTATATGCATTTATCCTATTAATGAGGTATTGATCATCAAATAAACACGTATTAATGTGGTATTGATCATCAAATAAACTTGTAGCTTTTCATTAGTACCTTTTCAAATTGTTATATTTGAATATGTTAGGGTAAACGAGACCTATCCCATTTGTTGTCATTTCACTCATTTCCCGCATCGCCTTGCCGAGATACGCTCTACAATTTCTGGTCATTTGGTTTGGTTTCTAATTGTTCCTCCGACACATTCATGTTGCAGGATTGTTGTTGTTCATGGTTCACATGGATGGAAGTGTTTTATTCTCTTGGAAAGAACTAGCCAAACCGTGCTAGGTAAGAAAAATAAAGTAAACATACTACGTTATAGCTCTTGTTATTTCAGTTTCTTCTTTTCAATGTTTAATGAATTGGTTATGTCACTTTGATGTAGAGGTAGCTCCGTTAGCATGACTCACACCTGGGTCTAGAGGAGTTGGAGCTTCTACCGCTCGGTTGGCTATGTTCCAGGTTATAATTCTGTATTTTCTCCGAGAAATGATTTGTCTGCAGTTTTATTTCCTTTGGAAGAAGATTCTATCTCATGATTTGTCTGCAGTTGTCTTCGTTTTCTCAGATGCTCTGCCTATCTTAGGGGTTTGTCGTCGATTTGGGCATAAATATTGTTCCATGGCTTGTTAATTATTCTGGTTATTTGTTAGAGTCCTTTCCGTTAAATTTTATTGGTATGTACTTGTTTAATGGCATCGAGACTGTGAAGCTCGACCTTGCATTGTTTGCTTCCATGCTATGGAATTTTGCCTTGCATGAAGCTATTTTTTGTATTTTGTCTCCACAAACTAATGGAGTTTCATCAAGAATGAAAATTATTTTTTTGTATTGTTAAACATTTGCATCAATAATTAAGGATTTTTACCTATTTCGTATGTGTAATTTAAAGAGGTTTTCCTAAACTAGGTAACAGAGTTTTCCAGAGTTTTAGTATTAGGTGTTCTTCTTTCTGTTGCTATGACTAGAAGGGGCTTGATATAAAAAATTCTCCTTCTTTCTGGCTTAAAATATGCTTCTAACGTTCTCGGATTGTTCCAAACAACGAGCCACGACTTGGCATTGGTACTAACCCACCCTGGGATGGCCGCCCTCTCTAGTCACTAAAACAATTCTTGCTAGCTTAGCTACTACTCTTGTTTATTTAAATGAATGACCTCTACTATTTCTTTGTGCATTATGATTGCATAGTGATTACACATTCTTGTTTTAACACTATTAATTTGTTATGGGTTGCATAAAAATTTATGTTAGCGTGTTGAATATATTTATACATTCAAAATTGTATTTTAAACAACAAAAAATCTTGAAATTATATTACCAAATTTTAATAAATTCTAGTGAAAATCTATTTCATCAATAAATTAAACTACCTTATACATTTCCAACTATTTCATTAAATATTTAACTATTATTACATCCACTTCCACAGATAAATATTTAAAATAAAACTTGTTAGATATGAAATACACTGAATATATAAATATGCGTTTTTTACTTATATATTTCACTAGAGTAGCTTTCTATCTGTGGGTCGAAGGATCCACGCACCATTCTCAGCCTGTCTTCCATTTGAGACTTTGGAACAGTGAGTCTGCCTCGTCAATATATGTTTTCACGCTTGAATAGTGGAGCAATTAATATGGATAGTTTACTATTATTTTTTAATTTTAAGTATTATTGTATAATAAATTTCTTATATTTTATTATTTAGTTAAGATTTTTATTAAGTATTTATGATATTTTCTTTAAAAAAACTATTTTATAAGTTTTTTTAAATATTTTTTTTGAAATATTTTTTTTGTTTATTAAAAAAATGTAATTTTTAATTATTTTTAAATGTATAAATAAATTATATAAAAACTTAAAAAAAATTGAAAAAATCTTAAATTTATATATATATATAATTGGTTGAGAGCTATGTGGTTTTGAACTGATTATTGGATATAAAAACTATATTAAAAAATAAAAAATCTAAAAATATATATATTGGCTAAGTGTCATAAATTTGCATAACAAATGTCATGTGGATAGTTGCTTACCATTTTTTCTGTAAAAAAATATTTTAGAAATTTTCCATGTAGATAGCTCATCACCGTTTTTTATGCAAAAATATTTGCAAGATTAGAAATTACAAATTGAAAACAACAATTGAATCTTTTTAATCTTTTTTTGTTTTTTTTTTTGTTTTTTCACTGGCCTATTTCAATTTATTGCCCCTTTTTTATTTTAAAAGAATTTCTAATTACATATATTTTCACTATATATTTAGAATTTCAAAATATATTAGACTTTCTATATTTCTATAATTTTAATAAAATTCATTTATTATTTATGATTTGGAATTAATAAAATTTTAAAAAGTGTTATATATATATGTGTGTCTATGCATAGGCTCTTTCATGCTTGAATAGTGGATGGAGCAACTAATATAGATGATTTTTATTTCACTTTTTACTTTTAATATAAAAAGCAAGTAGTATGCATAGTAGATTTGTTTTTGTTATTTTGTTTTGGATTTTTAATAATAATAATAATAGTTTGATATTTGAAAGTTAATGTTTGTTATTTTGCTTTGGATTTTTAATAATAATAATAATAGTTTTCTATTTGAAAGTTTTGAATATATATATATGTTTACTAAAATTTATATAGTTTACTAGATTTGAAGAATGTAAGAAAGTAATGAGAATTCTTTAACATTTTATTTCTATGCTCGAAAAGTAGTGATAGAAAGGTTTCAAGATCAACATAGTTTAGTTATGTTTAGCTAACTTAAAATATCAAGAAGGTTGCTAGTGTGACAAATATTTTAAAAATTACATTGAATGTGGGTATAAAAGGACTATTTAAGAGAAAGTGTTTTTCATATTCTACCATTGTAGTATAACAAAGATGAGAAACTTTTTCATCCCATGGCATTTTCGGAATTGATGTGTGGTTTCACTATTAAAGTTCATGAGAATTAATTTTTATCTTAGAAATGTTCATTTTCTTCTTAACGTTAAGAAAGACAAATAGATATTTTTTATTTTCAAGATTGGGGTTAATTACCTCCTCATAATATCTTCGTTTCCTTTATCCCTCTAACTTTGTTATTAATATATATTTTTAAATGTTATGTGTTAATGTAAACACAAGATTATACATCTCCCTCGTAAGATTGCAAAAGTGTTTTTTCACATAAAAATAATAACTTATTTTAAACATTACGACTTAATCAAACATTATATTTGAGGTATGCCACCCATTAATTTGTGAGATAAGGAATCTTCTTTATGCAACATTTTCACAATAGGATATATGAATATATCCATTTTATGCAATTTTTACAATAATTTTAATGCTTTTTAAATTTGAGTTTGTAAGTTTTCATAGCTCGAACTTCTAACGTAATTTATTTATTTATTTTCCAAAAATTCAAGCAAAAATATAAGATATTCTTCCATCTACATGATGTTATTATCTCAATAAATGAAGATATCATTACAACCACCCAAAAAATTACAATTAAAACCAACTTTCAAAGAATTACAAATTAAAATTCAACTTTCAAAGCAATAAAAATTTTAATATTAGTTTAAAGAATAAAGTTTAAAGTTATCCTGTAGGTGGTACATCAGTTAGTGATGAAGTGTATTATTGAGGCACCTTTTTTGTAAAAACCACCATCTAAAATCTTGATCTATCTGTGTCTATGGTAAGGGTCATGGTCACCTAGTGGTTATAGTGATTGCAATCACAATCATCCTTATGTCACATGAGTACAAGCTCGACTTAATTTTTGATTCCTCTAATTATCGAAAGGAATTATTTTCGGAGAATATTTTGATCTCACCCTCTAGCCCTCGGAGAAAAAAAGGGGTACCTGGTGGGCTCCAGTATTGCAGCAATAATGCTGCAACTCCTGGGACTCCCTTCTTTACTTTTATCAACCCGGTAGTTCGTAACAAACTTGGAAGCGACGGTGTTGTATGCATGGATTTGGAACCCTATCCTTCGTTTGGCAA
>APFE031167121.1:95630-112872 GCA_000404065.3 Pinus taeda | reverse complement strand
AGAAAAAGGCTCATTGAATGGTAACTCATGTATTCACTCCCTCTTTGGAAAACATATGAATATATACACTCCTAGTCACAGTTGATCAGATGTTTGTGATGGTTAAATCGTGAAGCCCTCTTTTCCCCTTGCATTTTCACTTCATCATTTAAGAACCTAATTGAGGATCTAGGGAATGTTTGTTGCCTAAGGGTTTCATGTCTACTCGTGGTTTACTTATGTCACACTACGGTCCATTTATGTGACAGAGTGAAATAATTAATTTTATTGAGTTATTAGAACAATGTATTAAGTTAGTCACCACACACACATGTATTACATCTCATTGATCCACGTGTGTGGGTTGGAGACTCATTGCTTGAGAAATTTAATGGAGACTACTTTAGGGCTTTGATGGTATACCTTACAAAATCTCTTGGTAAAGATTGTGATTCATCCTTTCTTTTCCTTGAGACACTTGATAATATTGAATTCACTCCCAATAATCCATGGACATGGGTAGTATAAATTACTTGTGCTAGAAATAGAATTGAGAAATAGAGGTTTTCCATTTGTGATATTGGAGTCATAGATATTGGATACATGGCACTAGTCCTCGATGTCAATTAACTAAAATTGTATTCTCATAATGCGAAAAGAAGTAAACATATTGGTAATCTTGATGTCATGATCATTCCAAATAATAGTCATTCCACCCAAGTATCTCTAAGAATCAATCACTGCTACTTGGCAATTCCTTCCTCGTTTGCTAATTATATGAGGAAGAACCTCATTTAATATTTTTGTTTCTTATATCAACATTATTGTTGGGTGCTTTGCGTACCATTTTTCTTTGACGAGTCTTTGTTTTTCTTTACTATTGAGGCCCCTCATGTTCCATGCGACTATTTTCATGGAGAATTCACACAAAAAGGAAGTATAATGTGACTAAAAAAAACATGTTTCAATATTTAAGTGCTTGGACAATGCCACTTCATGACTCCTATCTTTCCTTAATCTGGGACCAAATGGTGAAGTTGATGGACTTAAGGGAAATTAACCAATGAAAACCTCAAAAAGTGCTAGCTTTTGACTTTATCACATACAAGTTAATATACTAAAACAAATATCCATAACAATTTCATCAATCAATGAATCATTAAAAAAATTATCCAAAACAATTTCATAAAGCATTATAAAATACAATCAATAAACCTTTTGCGAACTTTTTGCTAAACCATGCTCAAAACCAACATATTTAATATTAATATATAACAATAATCGTGACAAAAACACATTTTCATAAATTAAATAACATGTTATCAAGCATAAGAAATGTCACTAAGAGAAAACTAAAAAGCATCCAACTAATGGGAATGACAACTCAATGCCACCATAAGACAATTAATCTATTAAGACCAAGATTAATGACTTTATTGTTTTATTAGGTGCAAGTTGAAAATCTCAAGATATAATGAAGAACGGAATTAATTTTATTGCATTAAGAAAACCCAAGCACATTATATAACTTAGCAAGGAAGAGATGTATAATACCCATCTCATGACACAACAACCCCCCCCCCCCCCCCCATTGGAATTAATGTTACTTTTTTATATAAAATTTAACATTCTATCATTTAAAAATTCACAATCTAGCATGAATGATGCTTAAATCCATTTTCTAAAAAAAAAAAAAAAAAAAAAAAAATTGTTAAAAAAATAGCAAAAATAAATATAAATTTTGTTTAGAAAAATTTTTTAAAAAATAGATTATACTAAAACTAAATTATATAATTTTTTAGAAATAAAAAAATACTAAAACTAAATATATATTAAAAAAAAACTAAACAATTAAAAAAAAAATTAAACACTTCCCTCCATTCTAAGAAGAAAAAAATAATAATAGAAATAAGGATGTACCAAACATATTCCTTTCCCTGGTAAGTGTTTCCCACCATTCATTCCACTCACGCAAGTTGTTTATAAAATAGGGATAAGTGTTATTTCACACTCTTTTGGCAAAGCCTATTGCACTTCATCTCTAATATATCTATTCCTTGATGGTGTCCTTGATATATTGGTCAAGTTTTGATTCCTTGGAGACAAAATAGAGCAAAGAAAACATGAGTACTCTTAATTCGAAATTCAATGCCTCTGATAGTGGACACGAGACAAGGGAGGGGTTGCTATCATGGTCATAACTCCAAGTTCATTGTCTCGGATGGTGGACGAGGCAAGGGAGGGGGTTGCGGTCCTGGTCATGGTCGTGGATTTTTCTCTTTCACATTATATTTAGAGAGTTCAAATAAATTTGAATCGATCCATTGTCATCACTAGGTATAATGGATTAAGTGTGATAATGGATAAAATGAAGTAATTGTTTGTGAGCATTTGTTCTTAAACGAATATTAGGATCCATTTTCTCATAGAGAAAGTACATGAATTAAAAAAACTCAATATTTCATGTGACATTCATATTGTATGCAACTTATTTTTCATTAAAAAGAATTTATTTTTTCATGTGACATTTTTGTTTTTTAAAATTTCTTCTATTTCTAATCTAAATTACAATTATAATTTGAAATAAAGCTTCCAGTAACTCTTAATTTACCAATAGCGCATGGAAATCATAAGAAACATTCACAATATCATATGAAGAACAAATGGGTACCTACTTCATATGCATAAAAAAATGCTTCTACTACTTAATATGAACTACAAGTGTAGTCTTAGTTGGATCTCCATTATATCTTAAACCATATTTTCATTTTATTTTTAGTACTACTAAATTTTATTATGACCTACCTCATTTTATGGTTAGGATTGTAATAAAAATATTCAATGTGCTATAGAATTATTATTGACATGTAATATTGATATTTTTTCCAGAACGCTACAGGTAATGACCACGAAGATGATGATACAGACTATGTTTATATTACAGCATATATCAGATATGATGATGATGAGGATGGTGATGGCGTTGGTGATGATTATGTGGATGATATTACTAGGATGGTCAAGATTGTGATCATGGAAATGATCATGAGGATGATCTTGACTATGATTTTCGTGGTGCTAGCTAGCCATGCATTATTTTTTATATTTAGTTGGGATGTCTTAATATGGTAATAATACATTTGAATTTTATTTGATTCGAATAATGATTATGATACTATAGGTACTATCTTTTTACCTTATGAATATGTTGAAAATTGTTTACATCTTTATTATGAAGAATTATTGTGTATGATGAGATTCCTATTTTTTTATGGATGTTGTGAATTTACCTTAGAATAATGATATCTATGAACCATTTTTATGCGGTAATCATACATTGAATTTTGGTTGATTTGATTAAATATGATCATGATATTATCATTTTATCTTATTATTTTATGTATATATTGAAAATTATCAACATTATTTTGATGGAGAATTGTAATGTATGATGATATTACTATCTTTTGATGGATGTTGTGAATTTACCTTAGAATAATCGTTTTCATGAAAGGTTTTGATCTGATAATCATACATTTGAATCTTATTTGATTTGATTAAAGATGATGAGGATATTATCAATATTATCTTGTTACTTTATACATGTGTTGAAAATTGTCAATGTGTTTTGTTGGAGAATCATTACGTGTAATTATATTAATATTTTTCGTTGTAATGTTGTGAATTTACCTTGGAATAATGATATGTGTGATAAGTGTTGATTTAGTGATCATAAATGTCTATTGAAAATTGTCAATGATTTTTTGATGGAGAATTGTTATATATGAGGATACTACTATATTTTTTATGAATGTTGTCAATTACCCTTAAATTTGTTTACAAATATTAAGTTATCAATTTTAATTGTGATGTACTATTAAATGTGTTATACATGAAAATACCTCCTCATCATGTTGGAGGAGAATACTATGTTTTTGGTTGAAACACCCCTTTCTCCTCGACTATATAAGACTATAATACAAGTTACGTATCATGAGGACCATGCTATCCTAGTCTATAACAAGTTTTACCCTTCAACTAACTTTTGTTAAGAAAATTCTCACTTAGTCACAAGGAAAAAATCTTGAGTGAACTAGAATTTGACACTGTTGTTCACCTTCGGAAACTCATATGGTGGAATGTGATCTCTTTCTCCTCATATTTATCTTTTTCCTAAAAATGAAAAGCATACAAAAGCAGGAAAGAGCCATAAAGCATGGGGAAGCTTTTTCCTAAGCAAAAAAGCATCTAAAAAGTGGAAAAGTCCATTTTTATATGAGGAAACATTATTCACCCAAAATATTTTGCCCAAATTGAACTAATGAGGAATTTGGGAAATATTCATAGCCTTTACTTTCCTATATATGGGAGGCTTGGCCATTGAGAAAAGGATGGGAATTCTTTTATTGTCACGCTGTTGAGATTTATCTTGAGAGGGAGAGTTTTTGAGGTAGGAGTTGGGGGAGGTGTCGTTGCAACTGCATCTGATGGCTGTAACTTTCCTCCAACTACTTTATTAATGTAGATCGATTGTTCTTCCTTCCATATTATACTATTCATTATTTAGTTATTCTATATAACTAATGAGTGTATGGGATTCTGGTTTATATTTATTTATTCAGTAATATTTATATGTTTATGATAGTTTCGATTATCAAGGTATTATGATGTGATGGTTTCTTTGTTCTCTCTCTTATGTGTAGGACCAAGCTTTGGAGCTAGCTAGGAGTGCTTCCCAGCTACACTAAAAAACTCCAACAAGACCTACATGCGAGGACTCATAGGAATTCCTTCTCTTTTTCTTAATCTATATTCTATATCTTGATCTAAGATTCCTAAGCCTTAGAACAACCTTTCTCTTAATCGGTCTATCCTAGGTTTCTGGGATAAACTGAGAGGGTTTTATGTTCATCTAATCGTGCATTAAATCCTAAAGAAAAATGATATTTAGAAACTGTAATAGATTTCATTGTGTAATTGGAATTAGTAAAATGGACCCATAAAGGAGGGCATAAAAGGAAATAAAAGTAAAAATCTAAACAAGAAGCCAAAAGTGGATGTAACCATGGATGCAAAATGGGGAGTAGAATTGGATGTTAAACTAGCCATCAAAACAAGATGAAAACAATGAGACAAAAGGGGCTTTAAAGTAGAATTAAAAAAGGGTGCAACATTGGACACAAAGAAGAGAAGAAAATAGGCCATACAAAAGGATACCAATTTGGGCGCAAATAAGGATGCAAAAATGCACACCAAAATGAGGATGAAAAAAATGGTGTAAAATTAGGATGCAAAGTTGGGTGTAAAAAGGATGTAATAAAAGAGAAACAAGATGGAAAATGGGACTAAAAAAGGGTTAAACCAAGGATTCCAAAATGATGCATAACTAGATGAAGATTCAAAGTAAAATCTAGGTGAAAAACGAGATGCAAATGTGGCAGAAAAAAGGATGCAAATTTGGATGCCAAAAAGGATGAAAAATTAGACACAAAAAAGGATGAAAATTTGGAAATAAAAAGTGGTGTAAAATTGGACACAAAAATAGAAAAAATGTTACAAAAATGAACATAAAAATGGCTCAAATTTGGATGAAAATTGAGATGCAACATTGGATGCAAAATGAGGTGCAACAAATGATTCAAAACTTGGTGCAAAAACAAATGAAAAAAGTAGACGAACAAAATGGCTCAAAATATAACATAACATTAGACACAAAATGGGATGCAAAGATGGACGCAACACATGGTTCAACATAAGATGAAAATTTAGATGCTCAAAAGGATGCAAAATTGGATGCAAGAATGGTGTTAAAAATGATGCTAAATGGGATGCAACAAATGATGCAAAATTAGATGCACAAAATGGTGCAAAATCGGATGCAAAAAAGGGAGACGAATAAAACGGAAAAGTGGATGCAAAATATGGTGCAAAAATGGATGTAAAATTTGGCATTAAATCAGATTCAACATATGATGCAAAGTTGGATGCAAAAAATGGTGTAAAAACAGGAAGAAAATTTGGCGCAAAAAGAGATGTAAAAATAAGTACAAAATTAGAAGAACAAAAATGGCACAAGACTAGATGCAAAAAATGGCAGAAACTAGATGCAAAAAAGGCACTAAATCAGATGCAAAATATGGTTTTAAACTTGATGCAAGTTATGACACAAAACTAGAAGCAAAGAATGGAACAAAACAGGAAGAAAAAAATGATGCAAAAACATTTGCAAAAAATGGCACAAAAATAGAAGCAAAACCTATTGTAAAACCAAATGCAAATATTGGTGCAAAATATGAAGTAAAAAATTATGCAAAATTTGACGTAAAAAAAATTGAAATTTGGCGCAAAAAAAGGATGCTTTAAAAATTGTACAATAGCGCTAGATTTAATGCCAGATGGCTCATCCCAATTGAGAAAAAAAAAATCACTAAAATATGGTGCTAAATCTAGCGCAAATTGCTTGTTTTGTTGTAGTGAATGGGGCATATGGTAGTAGGTCTCAATCAGGATATAGGGTTGACAAGGATGACATGGTCAAAGATGGTAGGTTCTTGGATACACCTAACAGGAGGGGTAATGACCATGGGTTCTATTCTAGTTCTAGTTCAGAGAGACATCATTGTCATCACCACCACCATCCATATAGGAGGAGTGAGAAGAAGTACTTTCCAGAGGAGTTCAAGAAAGCAAGGCCTCCTACATTTTATGGAGAAATGAAGAAGTCACAAGATGCATAAGCTTGGTTGCTTGGGATGAAAAAAAATTCAAATTCCATGATTATTCAGAAAATATGAAAGCGAGGATAACTACTTTCATTCTTAAATGGAAAGTAGATATTTGGTGGGAAGATGTAAAGAGTATTAGAGGCATTCGAGAAGATGAGTTGACTTGGAATGAGTTCAAGAGACTTTTTATGAAGAAGTATCTATCTGAAAGATACTATGATGATAGGGCAAAGGATTTCTATGAGTTGAAGATGGGATCTATGATTGATGAGAAGTATACTAGCATACACTTGGAGTTGTTGAGATATGTGCATTATCTTAAAGAAGGGAAAGCAGATATTCAGAGATTCATCAGTGGGTTTTCAATATCATTCAAAGACCTAATTGAACTTGATGAGCCTAGATCACTAGAGGAAGCCATTATAAAGTTGAACCATTGTTATGAGAAATGAAAGCAAAATACCAATTCTAAGGAAGATTGGGAAGGTAATGAGAAGAATAAAGGAAAGTGGGCTAAGAAGAGAGGAAAACCTCAGGATACACATGACAAGGAGAATGTAGCATTGTACAAGAAGTTCAATGTAGATGACAAAGGATAGGGATTTCAGTCTAAGGAGTAGAACAAAGGTGATGGTAGGAAGCCTTTGCAGTGTTGGACTTGTGGCGAGTATCATCGTAGGAGAGATTGTCCATAACATCTGGGTGGTAGACCACAGATTTACTATGCTCAGGAGGCACAAATAGTTGGGGGTGTTGGACAGAGTATTTTTCGGATTTATGCAGCATTGGGTAATAGGTAGGTTGATCATCAAGAATTTATTATCGATATGGAAGGTAAGCTTTGTGATCAAGTTATTTTATTTTGATTGACCCTAACATAACTATATTTATATCAATCCTAACTTGTTGGATAAGTGTTGCTTGAATAAAGAAGTGCATATAGAGTCTTTGTTGGTGCAGTTGACCATAGGTAGCAAGAAAAGAGTTCATCATTGGGTGAGATCTTGTGCATTTGACTTGAATGATATGTCTACATCAACGCATATAAATGTGCTTTTGTTAGTATCATACAATATCTTGTTGGGTATGGATTGGTTGTACACTCACAATACTAAGGTAGATTGTTATGATAAGGTTATTGAGTGCTTGGATGATGATGATGAAGATATGAGAATCTTACAGGGTAACAAGAAGCCTAGTCAGTGAGGATGGTTATAGATATGTAGGCAAAGCACAATAGTAGGAAAGGATGTGTACTGTTTGGAGTTCATATTTCCAGTGACAAAGGGAAGTATGTTGAGGATATTGGCATTCCAAAGAAGATTCTGATTTTACAAGAGTTTCAGAATGTATTTATGTAGAGATTTCAGAGTTATTGCCTCATAGGGAAGTGGAATTTTCTATTGAGTTGATGTCGGGAGCAACACCAACATCAAAGGCACCATATAGGATGAGCACTCCATAATTAGTGGAATTGAAGTTGCAGTTGAAGGAAATGCTTGATGAGGGATACATTAGGCCAAATGTGTCACCTTGGGGTGCACCAATAGTTTTTGTGAAGAAGAAGGATGGTACTCTCAGATTGAGTATTGATTATACGCAATTGAACAAGGTGACAATCAAGAACAGGTACCCTTTTCCACAGACTAAATATTTGTTTGATCAGTTGAAGGGAGCAGCAGTGTTCTCGAAGATTGATTTGAGATCAATATACCATCAGGTATGCATCAAAGAAGATGACATTTACAAGACTACTTTTCAGACTAGGTATGGGCATTATGAGTTTGTTGTGGTTCCTTTTGGTTTGACTAATGTTATAGCTACTTTCATGTGTTTGATGAAGTGTGTTGTGCCCTTATCTGGGCAATTTTGTGATAATATTCATTGAGGACATACTAAAATATTATAAGAATGAGGAAGAGCATGCAAAACATCTAACAAGAGTGTTGAGATTGTTGAGAGAGCATCAGTTGTATGCCAAGCTTAGTAAGTGAATTTTCTTTCAGAAAAATTTTTATTACTTGGGGAATGTGGTTTCTAAGGAAGGTATAACAGTGGGGCCGAAAAAGATCAGAGCTATCATGGAATGGGTAACTCCTAGGTATGTGGATGAGGTTAGATCATTCATAGGACTAGCAGGTTATTACACGAGGTTCATCAGGAACTTCTCACAGATTTTCTATCCTATTACATCTTTACAGAGGAAAAGAAAGAAATTTGAATGGACAAAGGAATGTGCAACTTTGAGAAGTTGAAGTCGTTACATACAAATGATCCAGTTCTAAGTATTGCAGATCCAGGTAAAGAATTTGTGGTATGTAAAAATGCTTGCAAAAGAGGACTTGGAGTGGTTCTAATGTAGGAAGGACAAGTGGTATGCTATGATTCAAGGAAACTGAATGAGCACAAGCAAAACTATGTGACTCGTGGTCTTGAGTTGGCAGCTATCATTCATGCATTAAAGATGTGGAGGCACTATCTTCTTGGCAGGAGGTTTGTGTTGATGAGTGATCATAGTGGGCTAAGATACTTGTTTGACCAACCTAATTTAATGCTAGAAAATCTATATGGTTGGACACGCTTAGTGAGTTTGACTTCGAGACCAGGTACATTAAGGGTAAGGAGAACAGGGTTGTAGATTCTCTTAGCGCAAGAGTGCGGGTAAATCACATTGTAGCTATGAGTTCATATGGGACATATCTACAAGATCAGAGCTTATAGGTGGGACAACAGGATGACATGTATGAAAATCTTAAGCATGGGTTATAATAGTTGGGTGCATGTGATCAAGATGTGGATTATCATCTCACGGCACATGGTTTGGTGAGATTTAGTGACAAGATCTATGTACCAGACAACGGTGAGCTAAAGAAGCTTATCTTGAGGGAATTTCATGTTAATTCGTATTAAGATCACCCTAGATATAAGAAGACATTTTATTCGAACTTAAATAGGAATTCAAGAACTTACAGATATAATCATAAACACAAAGATGCAACAAAAAAACACTTCATTTGATGAATAGAAAAATATTGAACTATGCTTACAAATAGAATGGAAATAAGATAGCTCGGGCGATGGTAGGTTATCTCTAAGAAGAGATGTGGTGGCTACATGCCTCTGAACTGTGTTACAATGAGGTGCAAGGGGTTGTTTAATATTGGAAAACATGAGAAAACCCTAAACAACCAAAACCCTAACCCCAAGAGATGTAACACCAAGAGTTTGTGGGCCCCGTTGGGGTTATTTGGGCAGCCAACTTCTCGGGGTCGTAACTTGGTCATATTATCTCCATTTAGCACATACGATACTTTGTTGGAAAAGTCTCGTTGATTATGACAAGTTTAGTCGCAGGCCCTTGCCTACAACTACAGGCCTGTTGTGGACCCCAAAAAAATGTTGTTTAGGGGATCAAAAATGCTCCAAAAGTTCATGATCTGGATTTAAACAGGAACGCAACAAAATACAGAGATAACCAGATATACAAAGATGCAACAGAAATTATACTTCATTTCATTAATGTAAAATACTAAAATATGCTTACAAACAGAAATGGAAATAAACCAACTAGGGCAATGGTAGCTTATCTCTGAGAAGAGATGTGGCGGCTACATGCCTTTGAATTGTGTTACAATGAGGATAGAAGGCCTATTTATTGTTGAGAAACAATGGAAAACCCTAAACATCCAAAAACCTAACCCTAAAAGATGAAACATCAAACTGTGGGCCCCGTTTGGGTAAATTGGTACATCAACGTCTCGGGGTCGTAACTTTGGCATACGATCTTCGTTTGACATCCACAGTATCTCATTAGAAAGCTATATCCGAGAACTACAACTTTGGGAAGACAAACATCAATCCAAGACTCCATGTTGCTCCCAATTTTCCTAAAAAAACGTCGTTTAGGGCCTCAAAATGGCTCCGGAAGTTCAGGACACGAAAAACTGCTAAAAATAGTAAACTGTGTTACAATTAAGGAAAATGAAAAGCTAAAAGAAAAAATGGTGGGGTTCCAAGTGGACTTGGAAAGTGGCCACCCATATCCACCTGGATCATTCCTCCCCCCTTAGGAAGCAATGGTCCTCATTGCGTTGAGTTCCTCCATGAGATGAGGAAACTTCCACTGAACTTGGTCCCTAGTGAGCCACTTGCCTTGGTGAAGGAGTTGGTCTGCTTTGACAACTTGATACAATTGGATATTCTATTGGTGAGTGTGCTTGATCTATGTGTCCATGATACAATCATTTGCAGCTTGTTCCATGCAATCTGGATTTAACTTTGTGGGTGTGAGTTGTTCTGCAATGTTGGATGTGTCTAGTAATAGTGGAAAGTATGGCCGAAGGCGATCCACATTGAACACTGGGTGCAGGCCAAGGAATGGGGGAATGTTGAGCTCAAACACATTGTCTCCCACAGCCTTGGTAATGGTGTAAGGACCATATCGGAGTGATCTGAGTTTCCGATAGGATTCGGTAAGGCATTCCTTTTGCAAATGCAACTAGACTTTGTCGCCCACCTGAAACTTGTGTGGCACCCAATGTTGATCATGTCGTTGCTTGTACTTGGAATTTTATTTCTCCAAAATGTCATAGACTTGCTGGTGAATATGTTGGATGTGCTCAATGAAGTTGTTTGCCTTATCTGTTTCAGACTGGACATGAGCCGAATCTGCATGAGTAGCTGCAACTAGCATGGCCACATCAATGAGACATAGTGGCTGGAATCCTAAGCCCACCTGAAAAGGGTTGTGGCCAGTCGAGCTGTGGAGAGCCTGGTTGTAGCTGTGTTGAACATAGGGGAGGCTCTCATCCCATGTGTGTGGATGCTTTGAGTTGTACATGCGCAGAATGTGTATGATCATCATGTTGACAACCTCTATCTGGCCATCAGTTTGAGGATGGAAGGCTATGAACTTAGTGAGTTTGGTATCGAGCATCGACCAGAGACTAGACCAAAATGTACTGAGGAACCTATTGTCCCGATCTGAAATGATAGACTGTGGGATCCCAAAGTGTACCCACACTCGTTCAAAGAAGATTTTAGCAATAGCTTCTATTGTGATACTCTTCTTGTAGGCAGCCATAATGACCATCTTTGAGAACCTATCGACGACCACAAAAACACAGTCATTTCCATGCTTAGTGGAAGGAAGACCTGACATGTAATCCATGGAGATGGATTCCCAAGGTCGACTGGGGGTAGGCAGTGGGGTATAGAGGCCTTGCTTCTTGATGGTCAGTTTGGTAATGGCGCAGGCAGTGCATGATATGATGTACTTCCCGACATCATGTCGAAGATTCGACCAATAGAAATACTTCTGCAGTTCTGCCACTGTTTTCTCGACCCCGAAATGTCCAACAGCCCGATTGTAGTGTGCTTCCCAAATCATCTTGGCACACTCGCTTGAAGGAATACAAAGGTGACCCAGGTGGCATAACAGGGCATCCTGGAGGTGAAAATCTGAAACATGTTGACCCTCCAAGAATGTCTGGTATGTGTGGCCAAATTCTGGGTTGCTTTTATAGAGAAGTGGCCAATCAGAAGTCTCGTGCCCATAAGAGTTGAGCACAGTGGTTAATGCCATGATCGGTGGTTGACTGAGGCAATCTGCAACATTATTGGTGCTACCCTTCTTATACTTGATATTCAAATGGAACTGTTGCAAGTATGTGGACCACTTCTGATGGCGATCATTCTGCAATTTTCCTTGGGTCTGTATGAACTGTGGGGGTCAGTGGTCTGTGTGGATAACCATTTCCTTCCCCAAAATGTAATGCTTCCATTGTCAGCAGGCTTACATAATGGAATACATCTCTTTGTCATAAGTGGAATACTTTCGGACTATTTCTGAAAGTGTCTCACTATGATATGCCAGTGGATGCCTGTGATGAGTAAGGACTGCCCCAATAGCATAGTTAGAGGCATCTGTCTCGACCTCAAATGGTTGTTGTAAGTCTGGTAATGCGAGCACAGGTGTTGTGCAGAGGCGATCTTTCAACTCTGTGAATGCCCTCTATTGAGATTCAGACGAGAAGAATCTTGCTTTCGCTGCACCCTTGGTGACTTGACTCAAGGGCCAAGTGAAATGAGAAAATCCCAACACGAACCTGTAGTAGAAGTTGGCAAGACCTAGAAAGTTGCGAAGCTCTGTCAAAGTGGTTGGAGATGGAAAATCTCGAATGACTTGGATCTTGGATGGATCCACATGCACCCCCTATTCATCAATAATGTATCCCAAATACTGAACCTGGGTCATGCAAAAAGTGCATTTCTCCAAATTGGCACATAACTTGTGTTGTCGCAGTGTTTGGAGAACCTATCGGATGTGATGGAGGTGCTCTTCCCAACTCTAGCTTAATATCAGGATGTCATCCAAGTATACCACTACAAATGAGTTGGTGAATGGCCACAAGATGTCATCCATTAGCCTCATGAAGGTTGCAGGAGCATTCGTCAATCCGAAAGGCATCACCAACCATTCGAACAGGCCCTCCTTGGCTTTGAAGGCAGTCTTCCACACATCGGAGGGTTCGATTGGTACCTAGTGATATCCTGACTTGAAATCGATCTTGTTGAAATATTTTTCCCCCTTCAGTTGGTCCAAGAGGTCATCAAACCGTGGGATCAGGTACCTATTACAGACAATGATCTTGTTCAGTACCAGATAGTCAATACAGAGTCTCCAGGTCCCATCCTTCTTCTATACCAACACGATCGGGCTCCCACAGGGCGATGAACTAGGATGGATGTGACCTTTCTGTAGCAGCTCTTGAATCTGCCTCTTGATTTCATCATTCTCTAGAACAAAGCACTGATAGATTGGTCCATTGGGCAGCGACACACTTCGGGTCAGATCGACGGAGTGCTTGACCTGACAGTGCAGAGGAACCCCTGCGGGGAAGGTGAAGATGTCCTCGTACTCCTCCTCGACCTTGTCCATCTATAGTTTTCGTGCGGAGGGGCCTTGTCTGGAGATCGTGGCCACCGTCTTCTTCTTTCCTTGAGGGCATATCATCAAGAAAGCAAATTTCCCAGTTTTGGAAACGAGCTTACTGCATTGTTTTGCAGTAATCAAAGAGATGACGGTATGCGGTGCTACATCCGGTATCCTGTACAACTTAGTTCCCAAAGTAACAATAATAACACGAGGCCTTGATTCATACACAACATGTCGCTTCCACAAGTATGGTTGTCCTAGTAATACATCACAAACTTCAAGGGGAACAATGTCACACAATACCTCATCCATGAAGGGCTTGATGTTGTATGGAAGGCGAAACTGTTGACTCACACGAAGATCCCATCCTTGGTGAAGCCACCCGATGGTGTACGGTTGTGGATGTGTTGTGGTCGGTAAGCCCAGCCGCTTCACGACCTCTGCCAAAATGAGGTTCTTTTGGATCCTGCTGTCAACTATGAACTGTAGTGAGGAGCCCTATACCCACATCTGGGAGTGGAAGAGATGCTCCTCCTCCTTTGGATCTTCGGGTTCCTCCTTCTGGATCTTCATGGTGGCAATGGTGGTGTTGGGCTATACGTCAATAATCTACTTCCCTTTGTCATTCCCCTTATCGGGTTTTGACTCAGAGTCGGAACCTGCACCCGATTCTGAAACCTTTAGCTCAGCCACCAGTGATTACTTGGCCCAACGCTCACTTGTGTTGTGAGTGGAGCTCTTATGGAACTCACACCACTTTCCCATGTCCTTTTTTGGCTTCGCGGCGATGTTCTTTGCTTGTATCTTTGGCGAGTTTTCTTGGGCTATGCCACCCTAGCTTTGTCCTTTGTTTTCCAGTTTGGGGGCACCTTTCCCTTGCTTCGGATTCGAGATCCAAAGTCTTGCTTCTTCTATTTAAACTTTTGCTCGACCTTGACAGCATATCGGTACGTAGTGCCGAGCGAGGAGATGTTTAGGAATTCTATTTCTTCCTAGATGTACTTGTGTAGGCAGTTGTTGTATTTGAGTACTAAATGCGGCTCTAAATCCTTGATACCCAACTTTTTGCAAAGGGTATGGAAAATATTGGTGAACTTCGGCACGTCTTGGTCCCTTCCCTGCTGGAGCATGGTCCACTTTATGTATTGATCCTCATAGCTTCCGACAGGGTAGCACTGCTCCTTGATGGCATCTCGGAATGAATTCCAAGTGGGTGCAGCCGAAAATACTGAGCCTGTACTTTCATCCTTATGCTCGCAGTAGGTTTCCCACTAGTCCTTGACATGGGGGGCTGCTTTCAGAAGAGCGAAAATAATCTTTTCCCAACTGGAAAATTCATGAACAGAAAATAACCCTCTAGCAGATTTAACCATTTATCAATGGCATCTCCGTCTCTCTGATCCTCGAATATGGGGATTTCAAAATTAACTTGTACCTTAAACGGTGTGGCATTTCCAGAGTAGCTGTTAGAAGTCGATGCATTGCCCTTGGGTAGACGCTGAAGGATCTGAGAAAAGTTACCCATCATCGCGTTCCTTTGTTGCTTGAGGGCTTCTTCAAGAAAGATTTTGATAGGATCTCCTGCCCCCTCATCTTTATTTTCATCTGCCATGGGATTCCATTGAGATTTGCGAGGCTGGTCTTGCAAAGGTTCTACCAGTTCAAGACCTAACTCCTTATATCCCGACCTCGTTGGGGACATGCAAAGAAAAACAAAGAAAAAAGCAGACTGCTCTGATACCACTGATCCAAATTTAAACAGGAATGCAACAAAATACAAAGATAACCATATACACAAAGATGCAATGGAAATAATACTTCATTTCATTAATGTAAAATACTGAAATATGCTTACAAATAGAAATGGGAATAAACTAGCTAGGGCGATGGTAACTTATCTCTGAGAAGAGATGTGTTAGCTACATGCCTCTGAACTGTGTTACAATGAGGCTCGAAGGCCTATTTATTGTTGAGAAACAATGGAAAAGCCTAAACATCCAAAAACCTAACCCTAGAAGATGAAACGCCAAACTGTGGGCCTCGTTTGGGTAAATTGGTACATCAACTTCCTGGGGTCGTAACTTTGGCATACTATCTTCGTTTGACATGCACAATACCACGTTAGAAAGATCAATCCAATAACTACAACTTTGGGAAGAGAAACATAGAACCATGGTCCCACGTTGCTCCCAGTTTTCCCAAAAAACATCATTTAGGGCCTCAAAATGACTCTGGAAGTTCAGGACCCGAAACACTGCTAAAAATAGTAAACTATGATAAATTTAAGGAAACTGAAAAGTTGAAAGAAACAATGGTGGGGATCCAAGTGGACTTGGCAGATGGCCACCAATATCCACCTGGATCAGTTCAAGACTTGAGAAACTGCTAAAAATGGTAAATACTGAAAGGAACAAGGAAACAGATGAAATTAACTGGGGGGTCTAGGCGAAATAAGCGGGTGGACACCAATATCCACCTAGATCATTCCTCCCCCCTTAGGAAGCAATGGTCCCCATTGCATGCAGAGCCTCCATGAGGTGAAGAAATTTCTGTTGAACCTGGTCCCTGGTGAACCACTTCCCCTAGTGAAGGAGTTGGCCTGCTTTGACAACTCGATATAACTATATCCTCTATTGGAGAGTGTTCTTGATATGTGTGTCCATGATTTGATCAGTTGTGGCCTATTCCATACTGTTCAGGTTGAGCTCTATTGGTGTGAGTTGTTCTACAATATCATATGTGTACAACAATGGTTGAAAGTATGGCTAAAGGCGATCTGCATTGAACACTGGATGCAGACCAAGTAATGGTGGGATGTTGAGCTCGAAGGCATTGTCACCGATGGCCTTGGTGATGGTGTATGGCTGTTATGAAACCAGCTCAAGAAAAGATAGAAAAGATAGATCAACGCCTTAGAATTCGGCCTCTTCGAGGGGGCAACCTCCTTTACATTACATAAATGAACAATTCGTGGATGATACAAATGACAAATCCTCCTTTCTATATATAGGAGTCTAAGGAGTCAAAATATAACCCAGCCGACCTAACAATAATAATATAAAGTTACAAAAATAACAATAGAGGGATTCTATGGGGCACAGTAATAACAATATGGGGGAAATAGGGGCACAACAAAATTAATAAGGGGTACAACTACAATAGTAATGGGGTAATCACTAGTATTATAGGGACCCAACATGTCTCTCTCCTTCAAAAAAAGTGTTGTCCTCAACGCTTGAGTAGTTTTGGATACTTCTGTATAAAATTCCCATCCTCCCATATGGAATCTTCAGCAGATAAGTTCTTCCACTTGATAAGATACTCCGAAATTGATCGATTTCGTAGCTGTTGAGTTCTTGTTTCTGTGACTACTTCCGGTTCCAATATAATTTTTCCTTCCTTGTCAAGTTCTGGAAATATTGTTTGAACTGGGAGCTTGTCACCTATAACCTTCTTTAAACATGAAACATGGAAAACTAGGTGCAATTGAGAAGCTGCAGGAAGCTCCAATTTGTATGCCATGATACCAATCTTTTGCAACACCTTGTACAGACCATAATACTTTGGTGATAATTTATTATCCTTCTTAGCTTGCTTGAGG
>APFE031167121.1:39484-63747 GCA_000404065.3 Pinus taeda | reverse complement strand
TCCATACTGTGTCTACACAAGTCTATGATTATGATGTATTATGAAATCATTCCTGTATCAGAATAGTTAGTCTGTTAGTTAAAGTTTTGATCTGAGTATGGGAATGCCTACCTCAGCGATGATATAATCTTCTACATGTATTTTGTGTTGAAAATTGCAGGTTCTGACCAGGCTCTCCACGAGATAATCCTTGAAATGATAAAGTACTTCACCCTTCCTAGATGATATAAAACCCTTATCTATTACAGGCTTCGCACTTTAGGGGGCAATCTGTTACACTGAAATTTGTCACCATGACTATCTGCAGTTAATATGGCTCCATCAATAGTCATATTATCCTCCTTGTCAAGCCTTATACCTCTGCTCTCCATGTCAAACTTCAAAAAAGAGAGAAAGTCATTAAAATCATGTTTATCTCTGGGTACGCAGGTTCTCTCTACCTTGCCTGCGTGTACGCATCCCAAGCTCATTGTACCTGCGTACTTGTACGCTCTGTAAGTCAAGGGATGGGTGCGTACTCCTGTAAAGGTCAAAAGGCGCGAGTTTCATCTTAAAAAAGTTACTTGTGGTCACTTCTAGAGCTTTCTAGAAGAGTGTTTGACGTGTATTAAGTGCCTCCAGATGGTTCATGCATCCCTATGATAGAGGAACTTATCCCATCAAGAGAGGAGCTACCCCATCCAAAAGAGGGAGTATCCCATTGATGTTGGACCTGAATAACTTCCTCTACAACACTATAAATACAGGCATTGGGCCAGAGGAGGGGAGGTTGAAAGATGAAAATTCCAAAGGGTAGATGCTGCTGGAATTAGGACTTCCATTGTAGAAGCTTGTGAGGAGAGATTACCATCCTTTCTTGTTTCATTTGGAAGTGGGTGAGCTTGTCAAAGTAGAGGAAAACTCTTGCTGGACCCTGGGAGGAACTTGCACAACACCAAGGCTCAGGTTGTAATGGTTTCTTTTGTTTCCTTAATACAAATAAGTCCATTCTTCTCAATGATTTGTTGTTAATGAATTGTTTCATATACTTCTTGGTCTATATGTTAAATATGTTTTGTTTTATGAGATATTCAGGTGTTATGTAATCGTTTGATTGTTAGTGTATGCAGGTTTCGAAGTGAAGGAGGAGCTCATCTGGATCAACGAGGCTAGACTACTACAACATCGTTGTATTTGAGGTAGGATCGAAAACACACTTGGTTTTTTGTATGATAATGCATGTTTAGAGAATGATTGCTCTTAATTGTCTTGTTTGTCACTAGAGAGTCTTAGGCTCCTAGGGAGGTTAGTTTTGTCCGCAAAAATAACTCTTTCCGCATGACTGTTGTCCCTTACTGAGATTTAAATTTCCAAAAGACATGTTCAACATACCCATGTACATGGTCTAGGCTATATGTTCCAGTTAGAGCCAAATACATATCCTGTTGAAATAGATATATGTAGTAACAATTGCTTAGCCAGTGTGGTATCTCCTGTGAGCTTGTGAAACATATGCATCTGCTATTAATTTCTATTAGTCACAGTTGGAATAACCCAAAATAGAGCAATAACAAAAAATATGAAGCGAACGAGAAGGGGTCAGTTATGGACACCGAGAAGGGGTATGCTAAGAGAGAGCAATCAACCAATGTCATGAATGAGCAACGAGCAACATGAAAAAATTAAAACCACATTAGCGTGAAGAATTAGGGTGCTACCTGTACATAGAGATCCATGAAATCTTCTTTGCATCCTTCCCTACTGAGTTGTATGAGTGGATCACAAAGCTAGCAGATAGCCAAGGAAGGTGGAAGCTCAACAATCTTATTGTGTGGACTCCAGAGTTGGTGCGCAGATTGGAAGCATTGGAGGATAGGATTGTGTGTGTTGTTGATCACTGGCTCGATCGGATTATAGGAGGATTCATTACTGAGTTCGTAGTAAATAATTCATTTAGCTAGAGTGAGGCAGAGTGACACTTTCTCAAAGGATTGTGAGGTAAGTACTTAAAGTCTCTGAATACTTGGATTAAAAAGTTATTGTGTGAAAATAGGGTTATGCAATTACCTTGATGTTCGGAGCTACGCGAAGTGGAAAAACCGACAAAAAAGAAGGAAGTAAGGGACCAGAGAATAGCCGTTTGATTTCACCTCTGCGAGGAGAGGAGGAAGAGCTTGGAAAGGTCTCTCCGTGAAGTGTGATCAATTTGATAAGGCAGAGGATTCCACGCATATCACCCCCACCTACACCACCACCAGTTTCACTGCCTTCACCTCCATCTTCACTCGTACCACCTCCACCAACACTGTGAATGAATATGGCAAGCAAGATAAAGTTGCTTGTATTCAAGGGAGTAGGAAATGAAGATCCGGACCAGTTTTGGTTCGTGATAAGGGTGGTATGGGAAGCGCAGGGAGTTACAAATGATAATATAAAGAAAGTCATGTTGGTCAGCGCCTTACAAGACTGCATGCTGGCCTAGTATATTAAGCACTCCAATGATAATCTAAATGTGAGAATCATGGATATCCAAATTGCACTAAAAAAATAATTTAATAGGCCAAAGTCAGAAGCACAGTCGATCATTAGATTCAAAGCGATCACAATGCTACCAGGTAAGACTCCTTGGGAGATGGATCAGAGGCTGAAGTGCATGATTCACGAAGCTAATATGAATATGACAGATGGACAACACCGCAAATGGTTTGTAGTGTCACTAATCCCACATCCGAGGAGTGCACTATTGAAGCAGAAGTTAATGACTTAGGAAGAGGATTTAGAGATTGTGATGAGACTTCATGAAACCCCAATGCAAGATCCTAACTTGGGAGTTTAGTAGATCCATAGGTAGTTGAAAAACTTATGCCTCGAGATGCAGAATCCAAAACAGGATAGGATAGCCCAACCAGAAGTGAGTGAAGAGGTATGGTGCATAAAATTCAAGGGTCAGGGTCATGATAAGGACCACTTCCCAGTGTTCACAAATTACGTCATGGGAGGAGGACCAATGTTGTTAAGACTGGAGGCACAAGAAGGACCTAGCGCAACACCTGGTTTATGGTGCATGATTTGTCAAATAGGAGGAAAGCATGTAACGAAAAACTACCATTTGTTATAGAAGTACATGCAGAATTCGCAACATTTGTTCTGTTGTTTTTGTAGATTGGTTGGACACGATGAGTGCACTTGTAGAAGCTATGAGCTGATGATGGATATAACTCCCACTAATAGAGTTCAGGCTAAAATGTGACCCCTAGACCAAAATGCAGGAGTGGCGTGAATAGGATTTCAAGGGCGTGGAAGAGGCGAAGGTGGAGGAGGACCTGGAAGAGGTCACGGAAAGATGATATGCTACAATTACGGAGGGTTGGGACATTATACCCGTGATTGTATGAATATAGTGCATCTTTCATGCTTGTATTGTACCTTGTTTGATCATGAACAGAAGATTTTCCTACATTGATAGCTAAGATACGTGACAAGGGAGCGCCACCACCTCCCTCGACTCAAAACTTGTAGATGATGAGGTTTGAGCCATGCGAGGAAGGTCCAAATGTGAGCATTGTGCTCCGAAGTGGAATCATGATGGGAGATGATAAAGCCAAACAACTCGAACATAATACTTGGATTCGTAAGGCTATAACGATAGAAGTAAAGTTTGATCTGGAGCACACTAAGGAAACCTTGATGGAATCTAAGTAGAGCTTGACTGATTCCTCCACTTTAGGAAGAAAAGGTAGACTAGAGTCAGAAATGGACCCATTTATGCTTACGACATTCCTGGAAACATGCATGAAGCTATTGCATGATAGTAAGGTTGTAAAGGGACTACAAGAACTCATTAATAGATGTGATGGGACTACACTAGGAGAACCACGTGTAATCCAAAAGATTGGAAAACATACGACAAGGTTGGGAAGAGAAATGAGGTTAATTATGTAGATCAGAGAATATGAGATGGACCAAGTAATTCTAGATTTAGGATCGGATGCGAACGTTCTACCAAAGCATACAAGGGAGTGCATGGGAAGGCCTATGCTGTAGTGGTATACTATTAAGTTGTGAATGGCAAACCAATAGAAGATAATACCTATGGGAAGATTACAGGGAATCACTCTGGATATTGAGGGAGTGAGTGTGCTAGTAGACTTTGAAGTGATAGAGATTGTTGATGACAAAAATCCCTACCCCACACTCTTAGGAATTGATTGGGCCACTCACATTAATGGGGTGATTAATCTGAAGAAGTGCAAAATGATTTTTGAGAAGAAGTCTTTCCGCATAGTTATACCTTTGGACCTTGCTCAGGGACCATGTTATATAGAGCCAGTGCACGACTATGAAATTGACGATGATTTGGATTCCATCTATAAAATAACCATGCAAGAGAAAGATTGGGTAAATCCCACCACGGATCGATGGATCTCATGGGAACACAAAGGCTCCTATACGTCAGATTATGATGAGGAGATAGAGCGATGTTAGAATTCGTTACACGAAGTAACGATGCTGAACTGTAATCCGATGACAAGATCATTGTGTTGCATATTGACAAAAGTGAGGGATCTCCCTAATTATGATGGGTTAAGTGAGGTAGATACTTTATTAGATAAGTTTGAAAGGGAGGTTGGTGAGCACCAGTATTGCAGCAAGGATGCTACAACTCTTGGAGGTGTCAATGCTATATGCACAAGTAGAAGCGAAGGTCTTTCCTGTTGTCACTTGTTCATCTAGCGAGAGATCCCAGGGGTTCCAAGCCAGACATCTATAGAGTCATAAGAACCCTGATTCTTTGATGGAAGAAGAGAAAATCTATTCTAAGAGAACTATTCTACTATAGTAATGAAGAAAACAACATGTAATGCTAAATCACACCATATCCTAATTAACCATTTAAATAGCTAAACTGAGCAGAATCGTTAAATCAACACTAACCTAATGTTGCTATCTAAGCTATAGAAGTAAAGAGAAGCAAACCAAATTAAAGTGTAAGCAAGGAAACTTGACTAAGTCTGTTTTCGCGTTTTTGGTGTTTTGGTAAAATCAAGCATGCAAGGAATCAAGTGGAAGAGCAAGCGAAGATCGAAATCAGTGAAAGAATGACGTAACAAAGCAGAAGTGCATAGGAATCGTTGCGTTGATCAGGAACAATATTAATGGGAGATGAGTAGCGAAGATATTATCGCAGAAGATTATGTGAATAGATGGACGAATAAGGCTGATGAAAGATGAATGGAAGAGATCTTATCGTGAGAGGCTAAGTGAATAGATGGAATAATATGACTAATGTAAGATGAATAGCAGAGATCTTATTGCGGGAGGTTAAGTGATGCAGGTAGGGCCTACAATAACCAGGATCTTTATACACTATGCTTATAAACATGCATCTCAGCATTTGCCCCAAATCCAAAAAGAAGATAAAACTGTTTAGCTTCATCAATAGTTGTAATCTAATTGGAAAAATCCCAAAACAACACCAAAACAACCACACTTCTCATAACTCTGCCATGACATAAAACACACAAAACATCCATATACGAAGAATAGCAATCGGTCCCAAAAAGCTCGGACTTAACATCTGGAAAAACTTAGAAGCATTTGCCCAAATCAAAAAAATCAATGCCTTGCAATTTCCACAACAATGCAACTCCCATCAAGATCTATTCCATTAATATAGTATCTTGCTTCATCTGCATCACGAGGATTGCTAAATTCAATAAAGGTGAATTCATGCTTCAATTCCACATCACGGACACTGTGTCCATCAATGTTATTCTCTTATACGTGAAGGCATTTAAATAAACAACCAGAATCTCCATTGGAGTTTGGTTTTACTCACGATATTCGTCGAGTCTTTCACACATACGTAAACTTGCAAGTTTCAGCTAGAGTTTGGTTTTACTCTCGAATCTTCAGACTTCTTATCTCTGCCATTACTTGGCTGGAGTTTGGGATTACTCGCCAATACTCGTCAAATACTTCACATATGTAAACTTGCAAGTTTTGGACTTTATGCACCTGTTGCATGGAAACAAGAGTGATTTCCAATATTTAATTTAATTTCGTGAAATAATTCGTCTACCCTGTATTGTAAACTGTGGGAAATTCCTTCAAGTATTAGCTTAGGATCAAATTATCACATCCACGATAGATTGGTTCTCCACTGCGCTTTTGACTTGTAACCCAATTCTCATCGCGCAACGCACTGAACACAATCATTATTAATGGTAATGGCTTATCGAAGGCATCATTCACAAATTCAGCTCTACATATAGCAAACACCAATTTAACACTTCAACAAATGCTTAATCGATTTCGATTTACATCGATCTTTCCACAACAACAATTTATCATGCTTTCAACTGCATTCAACGTGTTATATTATTCAATCAACAACACCATTCCAACATTCTTATAATAGAGTGTTCATAATAAACAGATGATCCATCATCATTGTATACCATTCCACGCCTTTGAATTCATAAACACATTCAAATACAAGTGCGCATGACTCAACAAAACAATTTCAGAAAATCAACACTCGATGTCTAAAAACCACACTTATCATATAAATACTTACAAACTTTCTTCGTGGCCAGATATTCAACAGTCATGGCCATTACAACTTGCTGAAGGCTTACAGCCTTGTTTTTCAAGCCTACTCTCAATCCCACACTTTCTCCCCATCTCAATGCCTTTTAGGCCTGAGAATTTATAAAATTTAGAATGATCTAGTCTATGTTCAATCCCTTCAACTTCTCAACAAAATCCTAAAATCACTCTTGAATCCGTAAGGATCCCCTGAAACTAATTTCTAAATTAATACTTAGAAAAATCTCTCATCCCCTTATTTTCTCAACTAATCCCATACATAGAAATCCTATCCCATATATTGCTCCTAAACTATTTCTCTCATATCCTTTTATTTAGAAAAAGACTATTTACATAATCCTCACTTTTCATAATTATCTCCTATTTTATTAAAAATAACCATTTAATTTATAAAATATTAAAATTGTCACACCCCCCTTTTATCACATATTTACAAATGAAAAATGGCCTTGATGCTCCTGCATCAGACACCCAACCTTAAAATTAATCATGATCCCCTGATCATGTGTTCGGATCTGTGTATGGCTGGATCCCATATCTTGTGTTGTAACTTTCCACTTGCCACTGCTTCTTTCTCATGCTCTTCTCCAGGTTTCCACACTTTATGCTGCATCACTCCATTGTCTAGGCTTTCACAATCTTCTGTTGTCTTTCTTTTGCTTCTTTCCTTTTGTTTTATCGTTGCTGGCCTCTTCCACGATACTTTTATCATCATTTGCGTCATCAGTTCAATTTCTTTGTCTAACATATTTTCTCCAACATCTTCAATAAGACCTGTACTCACAAAACAATTGTTAAAATAAATAACATAAGGCTTCAGTGCCCCCATAGATATTGCTGCTATCAGTGTTGTCTCAGTTGTCACCATAAATGTCGCCCCACATGTTGCTCTAGCTGTCACTATGGATGTTGTGGCCTCCCAAACTTCTTGTCCTTCTGCAACATTCCTTTGCTTGTCACCTGCAATTTCATCTGCAACTTTTTTCTCTGGTTCAGATGTCTCCAGCAAATATTTCATCATTTCATCAACATGCTGCAAATTAACTCCAGCATAATCTCCATCTTCTCTTTCGACCATCTTCAGTAATTGTCTGTTATCATCTTGATTGATTCTGGCAATCCAATCAAGTTTTGCAAATGTTGTAGCTTCATCTTGTACTATTGTAGCAACTCCAAAGTTTTGCCCACCAGTCTTCTCTTGGCTATACGAACAAACCAACTCTTTCTTGTCACCCACAATAACAAGCTTTTGCATAGGAGACATGATTGTCTCATCTTCTACCTGCAACAGTTCTTCTTCTTCCAAGACAATCTCAAATGATGGAATGTCTTCAAAATCACCTGTAAACACAATCAAATTGTCAACATCAAAATCATAATCAGTCACCAAGTTTTCTCTCTGCAGTTCCAAGCCTTCTTCAGGACTCAGCAAATCTTCACTAGTTTTCTTCTGAGCTTTCCCTAGCAACACTTCAACACGCTGCTCTGAGTTCCTTCCCAACTCCTTTGTCAGCACATCAGTATATTGATTCGCATTCACCATGAGACTATCATCTAGTCTCACCTTCTTCCCATCTGTCTCTAAGATGTAGTTCTGCTCTTGTTCACTCTACTAAACTCTTTCGTTTGCTGCAACCTTTCTATCATACTCTAAATTCACCAAAAAATATTCTAACAATGAAATTTCTCTGTAGCATTGCTGAAGCATATCATTATCACATGCATTCATACATAAACTTTCAGTTTGCACAAAATGTTCAACAATATCAGCTGTTACTTCCCTTATCTACACTTCAGACTGATTCCCTTCTTCAACATCCACAAGAATTTTCTCTTGTACTATAACAACAAAAGTATCACTGCTTTCTTTTTCAGAGTACTTCTCATTTTCTGCTTCCTCTGTCTTCATTTCCTTCTGAGATCTCGTTATCTCAGCATCGATCTGAACAACCTTCAGATTCAACTCTTCTCCCTACTGAACAGACTCTAAAGCTTGCTCATCTCCTTGTACTGTACCTGCAAACACACACAACTCATTAGTTTTAAAACCACAAGACTTTTTAACCTTGAATTCTTCCTCCAACATTTTCCATTGAACATATCTACGTGTGAAATCTTCAAATTCCATCTCTGGCTCAAGAACTCTAAGTCCCTTTTTCAACAAGGCAACCACAATTTGCCTCAACCTCCTCTGCAATTTTCGCCAAATCACTCTCTTTTCGTTCAGTGGAAAGAGCCATTTTCTATTATGATTTTCCTGCTCTTGCAGCCATTCTTCCAGTACCTGCAATTGTACTTTTATTACTACTATCTTTCTTTCTCGAACTTCTGCAGTCATCTCGTCTATGTGCCATTTCTCTGAACCTCTTCTCTGATCCTCCATGATCATCTTCTCCATGAGTTTCTCACTCACCATGAGTTGTACTAGCCTCTGCAACATCAATCTCTCTTGCTGCCACTTACCTCACCAAGCTCTCCTCACTCGATCTTTTGGTAAGTACTGGTTCACTCCCTCTGGAACCTCTTGAGCACTCCTCTACTCTCTCTAGGCTATCTCTTCAACTCACTTTTCTCTTCAGGACACTGCAATTGTCCTCCCTATCTAGCCTTCAGCTGAATGCCAGGTTCATTGCCATCATCTTCTCTGCAACCATAAACTTAAATCATAAATTTCAGATCAAAAAAATCATCTCACCTTTCAGATCCTGCATGATCTTGTCTTCTTTCCACTTCTACAATCTTCTCCACTGCATTTGTGTGACTTGCATATCAAATTTAAAAATCTAATCTTCCTTTCAATCATTCATCACATTTCAGTTCTAAAAAAAAACAAACATCTTCAACAAAGAATTCTAGCTCTTATACCAAATGATGCAGGTAGGGCCTGCAATAACCAGGATCTTTATACACTATGCTTATAAACATGCATCTCAGCATTTGCCCCAAATCCAAAAAGAAGATAAAACTATTAAGCTTCATCAATAGTTGTAATCTAATTGGAAAAATCCCAAAACAACACCGAAACAACCACACTTCTCATAACTCTACCATGACATAAAACACACAAAACGTCCATATACGAAGAATAGCAATCGGTCCCAAAAAGCTTGGACTTAACATCTGGAAAAACTTAAAATAATTTGCCCAAATCAAAAAAATCAATGCTTCGCAATTTCCACAACAATGCAACTCCCATCGAGATCTCTTCCATTAAGATAGTATCTTGCTTCATCCGCATCACGAGGATCCCTAAATTCAATAAAGGCGAAGTCATGCTTCAATTCCACATCACGCACTCTGTGTCCATCAGTGTTATTCTGTTATATGTGAAGGCATTTAAATAGACAACCAAAATCTCCATTGGAGTTTGGTTTTACTCACGATATTTGTAGAGTCTTTCACACATACGTAAACTTGCAAGTTTCAGCTCGAGTTTGGTTTTACTCCCGAATCTTCAGACTTCTTATCTCTGCCATTCCTTGGCTGGAGTTTGGGTTTACTCACCAATACTCATCAAGTATTTCACATATGTAAACTTGCATGTTTTGGACTTTATGCACCTGTTGCATGGAAGGAAGAGTGATTTCCAATATTTAATTTCTTTTTTTGAAATAATCAGTCTACCCTGTATTGTAAACTGTGGGCAATTCCTTCAAGTATTAGCTTAGGATCAAATTATCGCATCCACGATAGATTGGTTGTCCACTGCGCTTTTGACCTGTAACCTAATTCTCATCACGCAATGCACTGAACACAATCATTATTAATGGTAATTGCTTATCGAAGGCATCATTCACAAATTCAGCTCTACATACAGCAAACACCAATTTAACACTTCAGCGAATGCTTAATCGATTTTGATTTACATCGATCTTTCCACAACAACGATTTATCATGCTTTCAACTGCATTCAACGTGTTATATTATTCAATCAACAACGCCATTCCAACATTCTTATAATAGAGTGTTCACAATAAACAGATGATCCATCATCATTGTATATCATTCCATGCCTTTGAATTCATAAACACATTCAAATACAAGTGTGCATGACTCAACAAAACAATTTCAGAAAATCAACACTCAATGTCTAAAAACCACACTTATCATATAAATACTTACAAACTTTCTTCGTGGCCAAATATTCAACAGTCGTGGCCATTACAACTTGCTGAAGGCTTACAACCTTGCTGCTCAAGCCTACTCTCAATCCCACACTTTCTCCCCATCTCAATGCCTTTTAGGCTTGATAATTTATAAAATTTAGAATGATCTAATCTAAGTTAAATCCCTTCAACTTCTCAACAAAATCCTAAAATCACTCTTGAATCCCTAAGGATCCTCTGAAACTAATTTCTAAATTAATACTTAGAAAAATCTCTCATCCCCTTATTTTCTCAACTAATCCCATACATAGAAATCCTATCCCAAATTTTGCTCCTAAACTATTTCTCTCATATCCTTTTATTTAGAAAATTAATATTTACATAATCCTCACTTTTCATAATTATCTCCTATTTTATTAAAAATAAAAATTTAATTTATAAAATATTAAATTGTCACACCCCCCTTTTATCACATATTTGCAAATGAAAAATGGCCTTGATGCTCCTGCATCATTAAGTCAAGAGATCAAGAAACATGACTAATTAGAAGATGAATGGCAGAGATATTATCGTGGGAGGTTAATCCAAGAGATGGACAAACATGACTAATTGGATGGTGAAAGGCAGAGACCTTATCGCGGGTGATTTAGTGAATAGATGAATGAACAGGGTTAACAAAAGATGAGCGAAGGAAATCTTATCACGAGCGATTTAGTGAATAGATGAATGAATAGGACCAGTGGAAGATGAGTGGCGGAGATCTTATCACGTAGGTTAAGTGAATAGATGGACGAACAAGGTTAAATAGGAGATGAATGGCAGAGATCATATCACAGCAATGAAGTGAATAGATGGATGGATCACATCAAGTCATGCAGTAACAGAAGGGTTAAAAATGTGCAAAATGATGGATCTAATTTCCATAGGTGCTAAGAAGTCTCTCGTGCGCCCTCAAGGTTACATGCAAAATTCCAAAATTTTATGTGATTAGCCTAACTAGGTGACAAGTAACACGAGAAAACCACTTTTCTCTTGTGCTCTCAGGCAGATATCGGTCGTGTAAGAATCCACACAAGATTGCCTCATAGTCGTTGGATCAAGCTAGATAGATTGACGGTGGAGATTTGGAGCACATAAAGTATTGAGGCGACACGATAACTATTGGATCAAGCTGGAGAGACTGAAAGTGGATATTTGGGAGTGCATAAAGTATTGAGGCGACGCGATAACCATCAGATCAAGATAGGAAGATCGACGGTGGAGATTTGGAGTGCATAAAGTCAAACGTTGAAATGAATATGAATAAGCTATGTGACACGTGGTTGACGTTGGTTGTTCGGGGTCGTTGTGAAAGGAAATCTACGAGTATAATTCTTGCTAACCTGCTAACTGAATAAAAAGACACAAACAAAAGCAAACTAAAATACAACCAATCTACACTACACTATTGTTATGGAAATGCAGCTACTTAAGCAAATGAATGATTAAACCATGAATCTACGCTACCCTACTATAATGGAAATGCAACTACTTAAGCAAATGAATAATTAAACCAGGAATCTACGCTACCCTCCTGTAATGGAAATGCAGCTACTTAAGCAAATGAACAATTAAACCATTAATATATGGTAACATACATGTACAATAAAGAGGAGCCTTAGCTGCTAAGGTTGGGCCCTAACCCAAGAGCTTCAGCGCTCTGAGTTAACTCAATGTTGGCTCAAAACAAAATTCATTCTTATTATCAAAAAAATGGATTAAATCAAGAAGTGTCACAAGTATTGCGACATGAAAATAAAGTAACTTTTTACAATAAAAAGTATGAATCGTATTGATGTCCTAGGCCTTTCTACCTATATGACTGAAGTCTCCAACGACTTCCTTGAAATTAGGGAGGCTCATCTTCGAAAGTAGAGATAAACTAGTGCTTTGACTTCCACTTTCTCGACTACCTTCTAGTCCTCATGATTTGGTTGGTTGCACTCCGAGATGATGGAGGAATATTTGAATGGAGAGGTAGCAAATGAGGAGGATTCCCCTCCTATAATTCCTCTCACTTGTCCCATTTGAGTTTTGACCAATGTCTTTGATTAACTTCCTTGTTTTTATCCTTTAATTCCGCATTACATGCATATTAGACCACAAAACAAAAATATCCAACTCTAACTCATCTCACAAACAAAATATAATTAAAAGTGTGCAATAAGTTGTGAGAATAGCTAGTTTGACTAAGCTAGGACGTGAATTAAATCCCATATAATTACCCAATGATGCGAATCATCATCACCCCCTACTGAAAGTGTTGCTCATCCTCTAAGCAACTTAGTCAATGTCCATGTCCTTCATGGCTTTGGTAGCCTCTGTGACATCCCATTCCTCTACTGTGTTCTCTTCTTCTTGTTCATAGAAACCTTATTTCCTTTCTAGTTCTTCTCACTGCTTGTTTTCCTCTTCTTCTTTTCTCCCTTCTAGCATTCCTAGTAGTAGTGGTGGAGTGAGTTTTAGGCCCATCCAATTGGCCTTCAACCTTTGCATTGATTGGTCTTACATAGGTGTTCTGTTGAGTGCCTCTCTCAACCATTGAGGGGAGTAATATTCTCTGATTTTCAAGTTTTGTGGCAGTGTGTTCCATCTCCTTGAGCAGGCATGTATACTATCATCTCCTAGCAGCTTAAACATATCTTCAAAATGTGAAATTTCTTGCTCTTGGGCAACAAGATATCTAGGTGCCAAGTGAGGATCATTTGCAATTAGATTATGGGTGTTGATTAGGGCCTTGGGATGTGATTGTTTAGCTCTGATGAAAAGAGATTCAGTCTTCTCTCTCGCCAATATCTTTTTCATCTATGCAGCCCTTGACTCCTCATGGTTCATCGATGATGCCAAAGCCATTAATTGTAGATCTCTTATCTCAGCATTAGGATCCTGAACATTCTTGTCTATGAGGGCCTTGTTGTGCAAGTAAAACTCTACCATTTTTTCTTGATCCTCTAGTGTAATTTGATCACAAAGATCAATAAACTACCTATGGTCCTGAAATGGCATGGTTCCCCTTTCTGCTAATGTTTTAGCTTGAAATTGCAGCCATTGTTCTCTGAGGTAAAGAGCATAGGATTTAGCTGGCATCCTACACTAGATGACCTCCAAGGAGAGGTTGACCATACATGCTAGTTGGTTTTCCCTTTCCTGCAGCTGTCCTCTTAGCCATGCATTTTCCCTCTCAAGTTGATCTCTCATTATTACTTCTCTGTCCCTTGGTGTAGGGGAATCTTCAATGTCAATGGGGATTTTTGTTCATATTTGTGGCTTCCCTTGTTTGATTCTTGTCCACATTCTTGTTTTGAAATATAGAAGGGCTTTCCTCCCTATTTCCCATTTTTCTTGACTGGGGTGCTAAGAGGAATGAAGGGAATTGCTGCCTTCCTCTTAGGGGCCTCTGAAGACACCTTAGGTGACTCCTACCCATTTTCTTCCCCTTTTGTTTCAATGCCTTTTTCCTCTCTATTTTTCTTATCTTCTTCCTCTTGTTGTTCTTTCTCATCCCCGTCAGTTTCTTCCTTAGTTTCCTCCTCTGCTTCAGCATCATTCTCCATCTCTTCTGTTTCATCATGTTCCTCTGTATTAGCTCATCCTTCATCCATATGATCCCCATCTAGCTTTATATCTTCTTCTTCTTGTTTTGTCTCCTCTTCATTCACAGAAGGACTAACATCATAGGTGAGGGTTTTGATGTCATCCTGTGTTGGTAAGTATCTGAATACTGACCATGTTATAGGGATCCAAAGGTTTTGGAGGGCATCCTTAATGAGGATCCTGATCAGCCCATGGTGACCCAATTGCTGGGAATTTCCTTCCTTGACTTTATTGTTGGAGTCCATGATTGATTGCATCACAAAATAGGGTATGCTGAGTCATTGGGGAAGTGGTGTTTCTACCCTAAATCTTAATTCTTTAAGCATCCTAAAATGGTAGCCATAAACAACACCATATCTATGGAATGGAAGACGATGTGACAGGTTATGGTGAATGAGGTGGACAGTAATGAAAGAGGGTGGGAGATGACATGGAGGAGATGAGATGGAGTGAAGTGATTGGGGTGGCCTGTTGTGGGGGTAGGAATTCTATGTGATGTTCATCAGGCTTGAACCCCCCCAACAATCTGAGGCCACAGATCTTAGTCAAACACCTTGACGTCATGGTCAATTATGGGGGTTGAGACTGAGTTATAACTCGTGCTCGTTTCTCTCCCACAAAGCACTTTATTTGTCTCTCAAACCCATGCTTAATTAAATTTTTTATTATTGCTCGAACTTTAATATGGGTCGGGGCCCCACCATACACGGATTTGAATGCCATCAAAAGTAAATCATTGTTTTTAGACTCTTATATTCTCTTTTCATTTTAAAAAGAATTTCATTTTTGCCACGTGAGTGTCTGCTTTTAACTTGGCCACCTTTTCATTTATAAACCACCTTTTCACTTATAAACCAACTACCTCGTAACCTTTACAACTTTTGATTAGATGATGCATATGAGTGAGTGAGCGGGATACTTACTTGTGGTCTCGATGACATGCTGCAGTTGTCGAAGATTAGAGGTGTTGCCTTGTTTATTTTCTATATGACCATTCTTCTTTCTCGTGTGTTTTCTTCTCTATGTTGTCTGGTTTCTGCTATCAAGACCACATGCATCACTATTTACTTCACACTTTTAATACCCATTATAGGATTACATTATTAGTCGTGTTGTTGGATTGTGTTACATTTCGATACCCATTATACCTTGGGATTTGAACTTGTGGCATGCTCTTAACCTTTAGATCTACTGGAACTATATACTAGAATATCACTTTTTAAAAGCAACAAGGGGATTTGAACTTTTAATCTTACGACTCTAGTGTATCACTTTTTAAGTGATATATAATACTCTTTCTTTGTTGGCTTCACAAAATATAAAAAATTATATTAAATTAGAAAAGATAATTTTAAAATTATATCTAATTATTTTTTTTAAAAATATAATTTATTAAAAACAAATAAAAATATAATAAATACAAAAATAAATAAATTAAACATGTATTATATGAAAAAAAATTAATAAATAAATAAACCATTTAAAATTTAATATTTAGAAAATAAAATAATTTAATTTAACCAATAATTTTTATAATTTAATTTAAATAAAAGAAAAACATAATTTAATATAGCCTAATATAAACTTTTTATTTTAAAAATTTATAACTAAATTATGGAAAAGGTCACCGTTAATATAATTTTATTATCAATGCCATGGTTCAATTAAAATGTTAAACACTAACTTTGCGTTCTTAAAATCGTTTTTTAGCAATTCAATAAGTGCGCATACCCAGCGTTACACAAAGAAGTTTAATAATGCGACACGAAGAAGTTTGACAATGACAACCTTCCCTCTCTCCGCGTGAAAATATGGTTATTCGCGTTGATAATCAAACATTCACCATTCACCATTGTTGCAATGAAAGAAAGGTATCATTTAATTCTCTTCACATCCACGTCATCTTGAAAGATATCAAGATAGTAGGTGAAGCTAACAGTGGTCCCAAAGAAATCTCAGATAGAGTGTTGGAATATTTTCTGACGTCATAACAAAACAATAATGAAGTTTGACAATGACAGCTTTCCCTCTCTCCACGCTTATATGGTTATTCCCGGTCATAATCAAAGCTTTACCGTTTCTCTGCAATGAAAGAAAAATATGATTTAATTCTCCTCACATCTGCGTCATCTTGAAAACCAACGAAGCACTGATAGGTGAAGCTGACGGTGAAGCACTGATAGGTGAAGCACCTTAAACTTAGTTTGAAATTTGTCTTAATAAAATTCATACTTATTTTTTATTTGTTTTTTGGATTGCCAAAATTCTAAATGGTAAATAATGTAAATCCTAGTTTTATTGGAAAAACAAATATTTTATTTAATAAATAAATCACTTGGAAAAACAAGATACCAAGGGATGAGATTTTTGCCAAATCCTATTGAAGAATGGGATAGAGATAAATATTTTATGATAAAGCTTCTAGATGTGATTCTAGATAAGCTTGGATGGATTGGAGATAAATATCCATCAAGGAAAAAGACATAAAAACTTTGCAAGAGATAAACGTAAGATTTTATGAGAAAAAACCTCATAGGAGATAAAGACAAGATTTTCCGAAAAAAGTCCTAGCCAAATGGAAAAATCCATAAAGGCGAGATGCCGCTAATGAAAACTAAATCATGAAAGAGGGTATTAAATACCCATTGCATTGATCAATTAGAGGGAGTTGATCCATGACAAGAACCTTGACTTTAGGGGAATCAAAGGTGATTCATGGTTGGGTGGTGGTGCTCCCTCTCCAAGTGATGTTCTTCTTCTGTCCGGGTTCAATACTCTTGCATGGATGTTTTGTATGTTGATTCTTACTCTCTCTTATAGTTACAGTTTTGGTATAAGAAGATTCCTTAAGTTTCTTCGCCATGAGAATGTTTGAATCAATTACATGAGATGCTTACGTATTAGTAGATTTATTGATGTTCTCCACCATTCCGGTCAATTACTACTTGGATGAAAATGTTGTATGGTTACTTTTGACCCTTTTAAATTGTTAAATCGTTTAGCTCATATGTGTAAATGTGGTGTTATCTGTAAGCATGGTAATGACATACATGTACTAATTATACATGAGTAGATTTATCTGGGATAATGATGTTTAGGAGAATGGTTGTACTTTATGCATGTGATTACTTTTACATTGAAGTGCAAAGTTAATAGTGGAATCATAATATATAATTATTAATACTTGGACCGAGGAGCCTCCTACTCATGTTAGATGTTGTATGTGAGTATAAATGAAACTACTTGTACTAAATTTGCTTATGAAATAAACTTATCTAGGTTTGTATGATATCCAATGAATATAACTTGAATATCATCTTGTTGACGAAGATGCCTAGTATGCCTATAATGATAGGATTCTCCGGCGTTGTGTCATAACTCGATAAATGTTTATGTTTGCCGAATAATATTTCTAAGTGTATGGTCAATGGACGAGGTTATAGTATAATGCATGTCCTAAGACTTGAAGCTACTTAGGCTAACCTAGCTAATTATGCATGTCATAATAATGCCATCTAATGAGGCTCGGTTAACTATTTTTGCATGTTTCTTAAACAATAGCATCTTTTGACTATGCCTATAGTATTATAATCATGATACCTAGCCATGCTTATTATAATAAGCTTAAAGAAAAGTCTCATTAATGTTGGTGTGGGGTTTTCAAATGCTTGTTGGGGGGGGGTTGGTTCTCAAAGAGTTTGGTTGACTACATTATATGATTCCTCTATCCCAATTGTGAAGTATGATGAAAGATTGACCCGATGTACATGTTTATTTGTTGAACATAAAAATCTACATTCCACTTCAGTTTTCATTCAATTAATAAGAAAATGAATAGTGTGGTATGAATAGCAATGCTTTTATAATGATGAACTAAATATAACGTGGACAATGGTTGAATCTTATCGATAAAAAAGAAAAAAAATTACATGAAAGGGAGCCTAGTAGATAATTTCTTAGGTAGGCTCAGGAGGTACATTACAAATGGTATCACAACATTGAGTTCAAACCTTGTGGCCTATGGACCAATACAACTCCATAATTATGGAAAAATGTAAGCCCTAAGTTGGTCTCACTGCCCACAATATTTAAGGGTAAAGCTTGAAAACATAGAGTATGATTCTTGTCCTCCAAGGAAGCTAGGATTCCTGAGTGAAGAATTCAAATATTAACCTAGTAATTGAGGGTTTTTATGCATTGAGATCTTATAAAGACATGGATGTGCATGTTAAGATGTGAACAGAAGCCCCATGTCTTAGTACTCGACCATTACGAAAAATTAATCTAAGGTATAACTTAACTACTATTTTTTAGAACATGTATATCAAGCATTGTGCCTTGACCGATACTAACTCGTAAACACATAAAATATTAGTTGGTTGATTTCACTTTGGGAAAGGTTTTGTTGGCTCATAACAATGTAACTATGTCTTCGAGTGATGTTTCAGTAAGTAGCTCATAATCATTAGGAGTAGAATCTCATTGGACTGGTTGTATGCATTACCAGAGATAGTGAAGTCGACAAAAAACACATGCAATAATAGTTATGTCATGATTGGACAAACACTACAACCATGTCAAGATCCTCACACCCATTGAGAAGTCCTGGTCATAACAAAGTTGACAGTTGTCGGAAATCATAAAATTTTCTTGCTATGAAGATTCTAATGGTAGTAATATAGTTGTTTTATTCAATCAATCATGGCCGCCATTGTTTTTGATGTCCTCTTTGACTAGGGATTTGAGGAACGTAGAGTCAATGCATAGTAGATCATCGGAATTTACTCCTATTCATGGGGTTATGGTTGACTCCCTCTATAAGCCCAGTAGAACTACCCCTTCATTGTTTCAGATTGATAAGAAGGAAGTAATCTCCCTTGGAGCACTAAACCTGATGAGGAACATAAAATTTTGTGTTTTCCCTTGCACTAATAATACAAAAATTATTGTTCTTGTGAGATTTGTTTGGGATGTATCTACTGGAATAACTGTCATGGCTGTCTACAAAAAATGGTAACAGTATATTTATATCATTTTCATTCATGAATTATGTAGGAGTTAGATATGTAATGGCATGATTAGATGCAAAAATATGGAATGATTTCATCTGTTGGAAGTACAAAAGCTTTAGAATCTGAATTGTTGTGCCAATTATATGGTTAGGTAAGTTTGAGGTTTCAACCAAACCATTGTATTTAGCACGGCCGGTGAGGTCCAAGAAATTAATATGACTCTGTTCAATTTAGAGGGGATTGGGTGTACGCTGATTCGGTTGGCAGTATACCCGTGCTTTTAGGATGATGTTAAAGCAACAAGAGTCATCATCCATCTTTCGAGTACCTTATCACACGTTGGAGGCATGCAAGTTATTAACAAAGCTAACAATACTATTTCCCTAAAAGGATTAAGAAGAATCCAAATCAATCGATAAGGGTTCCGGGAGGGATCATAGAAAGGCTGTATCATTGTTTCCTTGATTCACTAAAATAATCTATCCATTACGTGAAGAAGATAGGTTGAGATGATGACTGTCCTCATCATCTCTCTCATTCAAATCCATAAAACGTTATCTTTCCCAACAAAAATGTATGGTATCCTGCTTTTATCCTCACACGTTGTATAGAAAGCAACGATTTCTTTTGCAATTACAAAAATTTTAGAATGTATGCCGGTTTGCGTGTTTCTAGGCCACGTTTTATGGTTAAAATCGTAGTGGATCGAATTGTGTTTTTTATATGGTTTTATAAAAATTAAGTTGTGGATAAGTTTCAGGTGAAAATGAGCAGTGACTCACGCTCTAGAGTTGAGGTATTATGGATTAGGGTTCATAGCAGTGGATTGAATTGTCTACTATTTATGATGTTCTATGTATTGAGTTGTGGATAGTGGTGAACAAATGTCATGAGATGTCGTTGTGCAAAGAACAGTGCATCAAGATCTAGAATTTGAGACTTGGTGTATTAGCGTTTGAAGCAGTGTGTCAGATTCCAGTCCCTTATAAATTTCAGAAAATTAAGTCAGGGATAGCAGTGGAAATTTCATGTGAGATTGCTTAGTGTAAATAACAAGTAATCAGACTCTAGACTTCAAGGTCTTGTCGATTAGTGTTTGTGATATAATTTGACCTACTATGTCAAATCACAAACCATGGTGATATTTTCATTCTTCATGCTCAACCTTTGACTACTTTTCCTTATTTACCATTATAGGCTAGATGTCAGCTTAATCAAGAAAATTAGTTATTCAGATAATTGGTAATTTTCTACTTCCACTAACACATAAATTAGTTCCCAAAGCAGGTTATAGATTTTTACAAAATCAGGTTTATGGCATGAACTATTTTGTAAATATTATTTTAAAATCAATTTGATCTCACGAGATTCTCAATTTGGGTAGTATGTTCTTATATTACATTGTGGGCTGTAGGATTGCCTATAGTCAACTAAAAAATCATGTTCAGTACCACATTTGTTAGGGAAAGCACCATGTTGTTTCTTCCTTCTTCATAAGTGTTGAACAGAGTAAGGTGTTAACCACCATAGGTAAGAATTATGGAGGACTCATTCAGATTGGAACCTGCACCTTTTGAAAATATTTTTGGTATCTCTGGATATTTTGATCTTTTACGTGCTTTTTCAATTTGCATATGTTGGGTCCCTATAATACTAGTGATTAACCCATTACTATTGTAGTTGTATCCCTTATTAATATTGTTGTGCCCCTATTGTCCCCATATTGTTATTAATGTGCCCCAAATAATACCTCTATTGTTATTTTTGTGGCTTTATATTATTATTGTTAGGTCGGATGGGTTATATTGTGACTCCTTAGACTCCTATATATAGAAAGGAGGTTTTTTCATTTGAATCATCCAAGAATTGTTCATTTATGTAATGCAAAGGAGGTTTGCCCCTCAAAGAGGGTGAATTCTAAGGCATTGATCTATCTTTTCTATCTTTTTCTTGAGCTGGTTTCATAACATTTGGTATGAGAGCTTTGGATTTTAGGGTTTCGCTACTCCAAATAGGTCATCGTGGAATTTTTGTTATAACTTTTTTTCTCCGACATTTCAGAAGCTAAAAAAAAAAAAAACCATTTGAGAAGAAATTGTGCTGAACCTCGCGTCCAAATTTCAGAGCTTTTCATGCTATATTTGCGGAAATATGATCTAAGGAAGTTAGTCTTTTTGCAGACTCCTGAATTACATTCCAAATAGGTGACCTGGGGAAAATTGTCATAACTTTCTCTCTGAGCATCAGATTGAAATTTCATAAGAAGGTATAGAAAGTGGACCGACTGTAGTTTCTTGTCTATATTTTCAGAGCCAAAGGTTGAAACAGTGACTCATGGCACGTCGTACAAGTTTGCTCTACTGAACTAGTCTATAATCAAGTCATTGTGGGAGATTTCGCATAACTCTTCCTTGGAGAATCCAATTTGGATCAAACTAGTGGCATTAGAAAGAGGACACAAAGGTCTAATATAGGTCACAATTTCATAACTCGATGATTTGAAAGTACAGAGATACATCAGAGACAATATCAAGCTCCTACAAAGTGAAAAAAAGTGTGTAGATTTTTTAAATTTTTTGCTTAAACTTGGTTTGAAAATTTATTTTGAAGTAATTCAAAGGGCATAGTAGAGCATTATTATTGGTAACTGATGGCCCAAGGAAAGAAAATGCAAACACCTAGTAAGCAACCTGAAAGCTCTAGCATGACTCATGAAGAAGAGGAAGAAATGCTAGATGATATATCAAAATTACAAGACCAAGTGCAACAAGTGTCACTTGCACAAAAGCTAACAGAAGCTAATATAAATGGCGTGGAATCTAAGATAAAGGGTGTGGAAGATAAGATGGACGATTTGAAGATATATTGGAAGAGAGATTGGAAGAGAGACATGGTAGATTTGAAGGCAGATTTGAAGACAGACATGGCAGATTTGAAGACAACTTTGACAAATTTTCTACAAGAAATACTTACTAATGGTGAAAAGGTAGTAAAGGAAGCTCATGATGTGAACAAAATAAATGTTAACCATGATTTCATAGACTCTAATGTGGGATCGAAGACCCACCATATTCCAAAAATCAATATGAGGAAGTTTGATGGAAAGGGTCCCACAACATGGATATTATAGATGGAGCAATTTTTCAATCTCAATAATGTGCAAAACACACAAAAGGTACGTATGGCAACTTTATATTTGGAACCAAATCAGTTTGTATGGTATCAATGGCTTTGCTCTCGTAAACAATTTATCACTTGGGATATTTTTACGGAAGAATTGATAGCACATTATGAGGATACAAAAAGCAACACTTTTTTTAGCCAATTGATAAGTCTCAAACAAAAGGGTTCAATAATGGAGCACATTGAGGAGTTCCAAAAATTGAACATAAGGGTAAAAGATATTCCAGAGGAGCATAGGATTGATGTGTTCATAGGGTCTTTAAAGGATAATATCCAACATGATGTTCGCTTTTGGGAACCTGATTCATTAGAGAAGGCATTCAGGTTAGCAAGAAAAATGGAAAGCAAAATTATGGCAAGCAGGAAGCATACCACTCATAACTATAAAGACGGAAGTGTTGTTGCCCCTAGTCTTCCACAACCTATAATAAGGTTGACACCACAACAATTGGAAGAAAAAAGAGCAAAAGGGCTTTGTTACAGTTGTGATAGCAAATACACTAAAGGTCACAAGTGTGCTGAGAAGAAATTATTCTACATAGATTGTGAAGAAGAAGAAGAAAAGGAGCAAAAAAGGTCAAAAGAAGAAGATATACTCCAGGAACAAAGCCTAGATGAAGAAGAAATAAATCCGACCATATCTTGTAATGCATTGGCAGGAATTACCACTCAAACTATCAAGATAGAAGGACAAATCAAGAAGAAAAAGGTAATAGTGTTGATTGATTCAGGAAGCACCCACAATTTTATTCATTGTAGGGTAGCAAAAGAATTGAATTGCATCCTATATCCAGCACCAGAGTGTCAAGTGATGATTGCAAATGGAGGAACAATAAATTGCTCTGGAAAGTGCCATAATATCAAGCTATGCATGGGAGAATATGGATTGACTAGCCCAATGCTTCCCATTCCAATGGGAGGTGATGATGTTGTACTAGGAGTCCAATGGCTACAATAGCTTTTAATTTTCAAGAACTTTTCATGAAATTTTCTATGGAAGGAAAGGAAGTTGAATTAAGGGGTATTGCAGGGAAACCACGAAAGGTAATAAGCTCTAATGGTATGACAAAGCTTCTAAAAAAGGAGCAAAGAGGTGTAATTGCACAATTATGCTCGCTAAATTTTTCCACATCAGAATCATCTATTTCTCCAGATCTCCAAAAAGTCTTGGACTATCATTCCAAGGTATTTGAGACTCCCAAAGGTCTCCCACCTATTTGTGATCATGATCATGCTATTCATCTGATTCCAGGAAGTGTTCCTCCAAACATCAGGCCGTACAGATATCCCTATGCCCAAAAGAGTGAAATTGAACGTATGGTTGCAGAAATGCTAGAGCTTGGTAATTCAACCTAGTCAAAGTTCTTTCTCGGCTCCAGTAGTATTGGTGCACAAGAAGGATGGATCATGGCGCATGTGTCCGAATTATAGGGAGCTCAACAAGCTCACTATTAAAGATAAGTTTCCCATTCCTGTCATTGATGAATTACTGGAAGAATTGCATGGATCAATTTACTTCACCAAGTTGGATCTTCGTTCAGGATATCATCAAATCAGAATGAAGACTGAAGACATTCCAAAAACAACATTTAGAACTCCTGAGGGTCATTATGAATTTTTGGTCATGCCTTTTGGACTTACCAATGCACCTTCAACATTTCAAGGGTTGATGAATTCAATTTTCAAACCATTCCTAAGAAAATTTGTGTTAGTATTTTTTGATGATATACTAATCTAC
>APFE031167121.1:6795-37208 GCA_000404065.3 Pinus taeda | reverse complement strand
GGAGGTTGCCCCCTCGAAGAGGCTGAATTCTAAGGCGTTGATCTATCTTTTCTATCTTTTCTTGAGCTGGTTTTATAACATATTATGCAGATTATGAAGAGTTGGAGAATGACATAATTTAGGGACTTGTTCCCTACTACTGGAGGATCAATAATAACTAATAAGTCAACAATATATTATGGAATTATGGCACAAATTATGGAACTCCAATGATTGAGAAAATATAGGAATGTGTTCCACTAATCAAGGGAGCAGATCCACTAATCAAGGGATTTTGGTGGGGAAAGCTTCCTCCATCCATGGGGAATGATTCTTAATGATTTTGTATAAGTACCAAGTTGAATTTTCCTCTAGGGAATGATTGAGAAAATCTAGGAATGTGTTCCCCGCCATTTAATGTAAATTACTAGTATTGGGGACTAGATCCACTAATCAAGGGATTTTGGTGGGGAAAGCTTCCTCCATTCACGGGGAATGATTCCTAATCATTTTGTATAAGTACTAAGTCGAATTTTCCTCTAGGGGAGATATTTTCATTAGTTTTATTGTGGAGAGAGCTTGTATTCTTGCAGCTCCATTGTATTTTCTTGCAGAGATGTAATTCTATTGACGAAAATAATGAAGATTGTTGTGAGTTAAACTTCTAAATTTTGTTCTTCTCCATAGCTCTCTAATTTTCCTTGGGCTTGGCCATCCTAGGAACCCCATAGCCCTTTTGTATCACTTTCTTTCCTTCTCTTCATTGCTTATTCACATGCACCTCTAGTTTTTATGTCTTTCTATTTCTGCATTTAGAATTAATGATTTCTTGCTGTAGGATTAAGTTATATGGTTGATCTTTAAGTTCTTTTGCAGGATCAAAAACATTATTTCATCCTTGGAAAAGCTTTGGAAGTTCATAGGAATCATTGAGTTTCTTAGATTAGTCTTCTTATTCCCAAATCTAGATTGTTGGACCTCCTTTTTAGCAAAGAACAATAAATTTCTTCTATTTTTTAGAGGATGCTAACGAGCTTCAATCGAATTGATACCACTTACATTAGATCACAAAAAAATTCTAGTTCATAGCAAAAATTACCCCATTTCATTTGCACTTGATTTGGTTAAGCATTTTTTAAATTTACTAGTTCACTAGTTTTCAAATTTCTAGATTTTTCGACTAGTAATGTTTTTCTATTTTTTTTGCATGGGTTAACATAGCTCTTTTTGAGTTATTCCAATTGGTAGGGACCTAATACATCCTAGTTAATAACACAATTCGTCCCATTCAACTTGGATTTGTTTTTCTTGGTCATTAAACCCTCACCAATTTCATCATTTCATAAGGAAACTTCTGCAAGCTTTTTGAGCAAATCCATCCATCTCCCAACTTTGGTTTTGAGTTCTGAGTGATCCTAGGCATTTTCTCACTCCTTTTCACCCATATACCACCTTCCCTAAGCCTTCCATCACCTCCAACACCTCACATTTTTCTCTCGGTTGTATCATGTAGGTTTACTGTAATTCCTACACGATCATCTTGTAGGTTTCTAGTACATCCTCTCGGTTTTCCTTAAATGGCCTATTTTGAGGCTGAATTGATGGAAAACCTCTAGGAAGTCACCAGAATCCTCCCAAGGGTCCCCCACACCATTCAACCATATCCTAGCCCTTCCATACAACCTCAAACATCCTTAATTCACCTACCACATCACCAAAGGAAATTAGTTTGCATACTTGATTTTGCATGAAAAGAAAAAAAGAGAAAAACATATTTATTTTAGTCCCTTTACTTGCACATTAGTGATGTTTAATGATTCTTACTTCCATGCTTAGATAGTAGCATTTGGTTCATGACAATTTAGCATTATTGAAAAGCATAGTTTCTTGGCAGTTAATTAGGAAATGGTGTGATTTAGCATTGAATTTCCATCTCTTTCCTTGTACTTTCTTTCTTGCAATAGGTTAAGGTTTCATTTCGAACATTTCATTTTCTACAATTAGTTTAGGATTTGACTTCAATACATGCACTCCATTACATCATGACAGCAAAGGAAGGACACATTGTATGCCGCACATATAGTGTCGACACCTCTTAAGTTTGTACAAACCTCGGGTTGATAATTAAAGTCAGTAGCCTTAGAAGTTATAGCATTCTTGTTGCAATACCGAGGCTCATCACTTTTTGATGTCGTTTCTGGAGAGGTGTCAAAGAATGCATTGTTTTATTCCCTAGTTGATTCATTTCTTTTTAATTTTTTATTTTCATTAGGCATATTTCATTTCAAAAATAGAAAAGCGTATTGCATTAGTGTTTTCATTCAATCATAACAAAAAGAAAAATATCTCCAACATCAACCCACCCCCCTAATTGATCACGTGGTGCAGTAAGAGCCAGATCACCATTCACTTTTGCAAATAGAAGAAGAAGATGACAAATAATGTAGAATAAATGGATGGAGATGATGACAATGAGGAAGATCCTCTCGGATTTCCCATTCAATATACTGATGGTAGTGTGCACATGAAGAACATCCCTCCCTCTTTTCTTCCAAAATTTCATGGTCTAAGGTCAAAGGATCTGGAAACCTTTCTCTTTGAATTTGAGATTGTTTGTAGATCTTATGGGTACTTACTGAAAACTCAAAAATTGAGATTATTTCCAGCAACATTGAAGGATAGAGCTCTTAAATGGTTCATGAGTTTAGTGACTAATTCAATAAGATAATGGAATGGTATGCAAAAGATATTCCTAGAAAAATATAAAGATCGTGATCTTAAAGAAGAAATCTTTAGAATGAATCAAAGAGAAGATGATAGTCTAGAGGATCTAATAGAGAGGTTCATGTCTAATCTAAAGAGGGAAAAACTACATCATTTAGGATCCGACACACTAAAAACCCTCTTACTTAGAACAATTAGGGATGAGTGGATTGATCTCCTTAATCTCATGAGTAGAAGTGATGTATATCAATTATCATTTGAGGAAATTTTTGAAACATGCAAACACATATCGAGAGGAAAAGCAAGAGTAGTTAAATCAACACCAAGATTGGTAAGTCAAGCTAAACTTGGAAATTTGTTTGATGACTTTAAAACAGAAATTCTTAGCAATCTAACAAAACAAATAGGAATGCTAAGAATGAAAGATGAAGGAAAATAAAATGTTGATATTTGTGTTGCAGAATCACATGATGTTAAACATTGTCCATCATTACAAAGATTGAAGGAAGTTCACCAGGAGGACAATGGAGCAAGTCAATTATCAATGCATCAATGTTATGTAGCTCCAAGAGGACCATGGTAGCCTATTCAGCCTGATATGATGCAAGAACCTAATTCATAATTCCAAGCTTATGCACATCCAACTCAAAGTAATTGGAATACACCCTTTCCTTGGCAACATTGGCCATCTCAACCCCAAAACCAATCTTGGCAACAAGGTTGGCAAGGAACTTATGGGAGCCATCCACAATATCCTCAGTATTTTCCTCAATATCCTCCATACCAAACTCCATGTTATCCTTACCATTCACCTCCACCACAACCATAACCTCATCCATATCCATCTCATATATACACTCCCACTCAACTACCTATACCACCATTTCCAAACCCACACATTGAAGTAGCTCGGCCCACTTACAATGATGAGGTACAACACTTACAAACAACTCCTATTGAGCTCAATGGTATTCACCATAGCTCAGGAAGAGTATTGCAAAAAAGATATCATATTGATATCATTGAAGGACCACATCCGGAAGAAGAAGACTCAAAAGAGAAGATCAAAGAACCATGGGCTGCATTTAACGAAGAGAAGAAATCAAAATCAAAGATCGAGAGAACTCCCTCATGGTTACCATCAAATCCTCCATGTATTCAAGATAAAAATCAGCAAAAAGAGGAAGATTTGAAGGTCATGGTAGAAGAAGACATGAAGAATGATCCAGATAAGCAAAATGACCAAGTACATCACAACTATATTGAAATATGGTTCCAAACAATCACTAAGTTGCATCATCATTCTCTTCTTCAACTATGCTTGATCCTTTCAAAGTCAAAGAATTTGATCACTCAGATCCAGGTACATGTCAAAGCATACATTTCAAGCCTCCACATCATTTTGTCTATCATTTTGATGTGCACATGGATCCATTGGAAGTATTCTTATACTTGGAAGTGATTTTGTTTTTCAAGTAAGGTAGGGTAGAAGAAAAAAATGAAAAAAAAAAAAATATCTAAGGTGAAAACTTCCTTGGAGGCACCTAAGATTGGCTCATTGATTGAAAACCACCATGAGGCGGTCAATGGGTTCAAACAAAAACAAAAAAAAAAAAAAGAGAGAGAGAGAAAGAAGAAGATCCTAGGTGAAAACCTCCTTTGAGGCGCCTAGACAGATCCACTAGTTGAAAACCTCATTGAACTGGCTAATATGCCTAGAAAAAATAAAAGAATCCTTGCTCCATGCATGCATGCACTCTCCAACATATGCAAGCAACAAGAACAAGTTGGTACCAAACGGAAAATTGGTCAAGCCTACTGAAAAGAAGTCAAATTTTGACTTTCTCCTACTTTGCTCAAATGGTCCAACAAGGCAAAGGCCATGCCAATCCATCACCCTCACCTATTTTCACCATCCATGCATCATTCTCAAGCTTCTACCACTCATTTTCTTTATTGTCCTAAAAAACTACAGGATGCTCTATTTTACTACAGGATACAAAAATACATAGAGCAGAAATTTGTTTTTACCATAACTTGAAAACCATGCATCCATTTGTCAAGTTGTTTCAGGGGGAGATGCATATGGATGATGGTAACACGCTCAAGCAATTTCAGCAAATCCGAGTGCACGGTTTCCAAGAAATTGGCCTCCATCACCTTCAACCATTTTTGCATTTTTGCAATATCCGTGCATCCATTTAAAAATCTATTTCATGGGGAGATGCATATGGATGATGTTAATATGCACAAGCAATTTCAGAAAATTCCAGTGCACGGTTTCTAAGAAATTGGCCTCCATCACCTTCAGCCATTTTTAGTTTTTCCCAATATTCTTGCATCCATTGACAAAAGTTATTCTATGGGTAGGTGCAAAATGATGATGGCAATATGCTCAAAATGTTTCAGCTCAATCCAATTTACCATTTGGGAGATATGGACAAAATAAGTCGTTGTCCTATCAACCTACAAGATACAGAACACCTACAGGATTGGCAGTGAGCAGTTTTAAAGGAGATCCAGAGGTCAAAGAAGCTTCTCCAAAGCTTAGCAACAACATCAGGATCATCAACATCACCATCCAACACCTGCACATGAACATCAACTCAGCAGTATCATGCATGTCTCTCCAACAACCATCAGGTAGGTGCAGGTATGCAATATTCTTGACCTCTTCTCTTGAGCATATTATAGTTAGAAATATGTTGTCAATGCATGAGAGATGGGGTTTATAAGCTAGGGATTGGTCAGCAGTCTCAGCCGCCTTCAACTAATTAATTGCAACTCACTCATTCACTCATGCAATGTTGAAAAGTCAGATTATGAAGGGTGATCATTTCAAGGAATGAGGACAACAGTTGAAAGGAGAAATTTTTGCAAAGGCCAAGGTCACCACAACACTCCAAACCCTCCATCCACTTCATATTCACTATATATTCATCATTCATCCATCCCATTTCATTCTTGAAAAAAAAAACAAAGAGAGCATTGTCTCCATTTTCATGAAATTTCCGTTTGCAGGTCAGAAGAATGACGGTCAAAGAGCAAAGGAGGATCACAAAGAGACCCTTGTCACTCACATTTTTATTTTACCACTCATTACCATTCATTCCTCCACCATTTATGTCATTTTGTCCACTCCTTTACTTCAGTTTACAAAGGGACTTTGTTTTCTACAAGATGATCCTATAGGAATTACAGTGACCCAGAAATCCTACATGAGGCATTCCTAAGTCAAATAAATGGCGGAACAAGGTCGAAGAAGGTTGATAAGGGTGTGGAAGACCTTGACAAACTAAAAAATATTCAAGAACCCATATTGAATAAAGGGAAAGAAGGCAAGCAAATGGTCTCAAGAAACAATGACTTTTCTTTGAACAAATATGTTTTTGGGCTTGTCCTTGCAGAACTTACAGCCAATATTCTTAATGCACAAGAGAGAGGCCACTAGAGCCATGGATGAGACACAATGAGTTCACTAAGTTGCTCAGAGGATGAGCAAAACTTTCAGCACGGGGTATGATGGGCTTCTAAATTAGACATAAATTAAGGCCCATGCCTCTAATTTAAAACATAAATTAAGGCCTATGACCATCCTTCAGCACATTAAACCTTTCTTTTTGCATTAGATAATTTATCTTTAACTTTAATATATTCATTAGAAAGGTTTATGAATAATTGAATATTTGTGCCTAATATTATTTATTTTTTGTGGAATATTATGAGAATATTAGGTAGATTATGAAGAGTTGGAGGATGAGATAATTTAGGGACTTGTTCCCTACTACTGGAGGATCAATAATAAATAATAAGTCAACAAGATATTATGGAATTATGGCACAAATTGTGGAACTCCAGTGATTGAGAAAAATCTATGAATCTGTTCCACCAATCAAGGGAGAAGATCCACTAATCAAGAGATTTCGATGGGGAAAGCTTCCTCCATCCATGGGAAATGATTATTGATTGATAAAATCTAGGAATGTGTTTCCTGCCATTTAATGCAAATTCCTAGTATTGGGGACTAGATCCACTAATCAAGGGATTTTGGTGGGGAAAGCTTCCTCCATTCATGGGGAATGATTCCCAATCATTTTGTATAAGTACCAAGTCAAATTTGCCTCTAGGGGAGATATTTTCATTAGTGTTATTGTGGAGAGAGCTTGTATTCTTGCAGCTCCATTGTATTTCTTGCAAGGATGTAATTCTATTGACAAAAATAATGAAGATTGGTGTCATGTTCAACTTCTAAATCTTGTTCTCCTCCATAGCTCTCTGAGTTTCATTGGGTTTGGCCATCCTAGGAACCTCAGAGCCCTTTTGCATCATTTTGTTTCCTTCTTTTCATTGCTTATTCACATGCATTTCTAGTTTTTATGTCTTTCTATTTCTGCATTTAGAATTAATGATTTCTTGTTGTAGGATTGAGTTAAATGGTTGATGTAAGTTCTTTTGCAAGATCAAAAGCATTATTTCATCCTTGGAAAAGCTTTGTAAGTTCATAGGAATCATTGAGTTGCTTGGATTAGTCTTCTTATTTCCAAATCTAGATTGTTGGACCTCCTTTCTAGATTTTTCGACTAGTAATGTTTGTTTTTTTATTTTATTTTATTTTTTAATTTTTAATTTTTTTTTGCATGGGTTAACATAGGTCTTTTTGAGTGATTCCAATTGGAATAGGAATCTAAGACATCCTAGTTAATAACACAATTTTTCCCATCCAACTTGGTTTTGATTTACTTGGTCATTGAACCCTCGCCAATTTCATCATTTCACAAAGAAACTTCTCCAAGCTTTTTGAGCAAATCCATCCATCTCCTAACTTTGGTTTTGGGTTTTGAGTGATCCTAGGCATTTTCTCATTCCATTCCACCCATCTACCACCTTCCCTAAGCCTTCCATCACCTCCAACACCTCACATTTTTCTCTTGGTTGTATCACGTAGGTTTACTATAATTCATACAAGATCATCCTATAGGTTTCTAGTACATCTTGTAGGTTTTCCTGAAATGGCCTTTTTTTAGGCCGAATTGATGGAAAACTTCTAGGAAGTCACCAAAATTCTCCCAAAGGTCTCCCAAACCATTCAACCATCTCCTAACTCTTCCATACAACCTCCAACATCCTTAATTCACTTGCCACATCACCAAAGGAAATTAGTTTGCATACTTGATTTTGCATGAAAAGATAAAAACGGATTTATCTCAGTCCCTTTACTTGCACATTAGTGATGTTTAACGCTTCTTACTTCCATGCTTAGATAGTAGGATTTGGTTCATGATAATTTAGCATTATTGCAAAGCATATTTTCTTGGCAGGTAATTAGGAAATGGTGTAATTTAGCATTGAATTTTTGTCTCTTTCCTTGTACTTTCTTTCTTGCAATAGGTTAAGATTCCATTTCGAACATTTCATTTTCTACAATTATTTAGGATTTGACTTTAGTACATGCACTCCATTACATCATGACAACAAAAGAAGGACACATTGTATGCCACACATATAGTGCCAATGCCTCTTAAGTTTGTATGAACCCCGAGTTGATAATTAAAGTCGGTAACCTTGGGAGTTGTAGCATTCTTGTTGCAATACCGAGGCTCATCAACTTGCGCATATGTTTGAGACATTCAAAGATGAACACTAAAATTAAGCTAGTGCAGTGTCTCCTTCTTTTCCTAGATAAGCTATTTATGACTTAATTTTCACTACCCTTTGCTTTTTTTTGTTTCAAGTTTATCTCATTTGTTAGAACAAAAGGATCTTCCCGACTTTGTTGTTTCTAGAGACAGTCATTTTGGAGATTGTTAAAGGTCAACTGGTAGGTCTTGTAATGATGTCCTTTGACACCACCTCTCTTGCATGGAATTCATAGTAAATCACTTCTATAATTCCCTAGTTTTTCAGCGTGACATTGGACCTACCGGTTTAAGATTTAGACTATTTTTCTACAAGTCATTTTGGAGGCTATTTGTGCATATGATCTCTTGTTTGAGTTAGATCTCGGAATTAGATTAACTTAGGTTAAGACTTGTAAATTGGATTAGGGTTTGTAGAGTTATTGTGAGTTCTAAGAATAGCCAATGGTTATAAGTGGCCAAAATGATGGCATGTGGGCACAAGATATAGAAATGCTATCAAAGAGTAAAGCTCTTTGGCATTCACAAAGACTGTGGTTTCAAATATTAAGGATCATCATTACAAGTCCATTATTAACAGAAGAAGGATATGGTTGTTACTTCTCCAAGGAGATTCACGATCATACAAGCAGGATTAATTGTTCAAATTGAGTCTTTTAGTTTTGGAAGAATCCATTTGATAAGATCAACAAAAGTCGGGAGTAGCAGATTGAGAAAGGGTTGATATCTTCTAACCTTCTCTCCTTTGATAGGATTGTAGATTATTTGGCTCTTGTGAAGGAGCCACAACTGAAGTTGGATAAGTTGGAAAAGTATTTTCCAACGAAGGATGGTCAATTATATAAATAAATTGTATGAGTATGAAGAGACACTATAATGTTTTCATTCCATGCTAGTTGGGTTTCTAGAAAATAAGACAATAACAACTATACCTTTGATTCTTTTTGTGATTTTCCAATTTGGGCATGGGAAAAGTTGTTTGGTGAAGGTAAAGTTGAGAATAAGAAATGGGCCCATCTTTGTAAGGGCAAAAGTAATGGAGTGAATTTATGAGCGAGTATGATTTTGAGATCTTATACATTAAGGGAAAGGAGAATGTGGTGGCCGATGCACTAAGCAGGAGGCCACGAACCTTAGTAGCCTTGAGGGTCAATTTGAAGGAACATGTGTTGGAGAAACTCTTTGAAGATAATTGGTATCTAAAGGTTATGTAAGCACTCTAGAGTGGGAATCAGATAGAACCAAATTTTGAGGGATACGTCGTTGAACCAGATGGACTATTGAGATTTCAAGGGAGAATGTACATACTTAAGGAAGGGGGTATAATAAGAACCATTATCGAAGAGTCACATGGAGCACTCTATTGTGCACATCTTGGAGTAATGAAGATGTATGCGGGCATGAAAAAAACTCTTCTTTTGGGCAGTCATGAAGCACGACATATTCCAGTTTGTTGCCAAATGTCTTGAATGTCAACGAGTGAAGGCTTATCATTGCCATCCAGGAGGACTCCTACAACCACATGACATCCCTATGTCTAAATGGGAGGTAATTTATATGGATGTTTTTGTGGATTTTCCACTCACGTCATAAAGGCACAATGCTATATTAGTTATAGTTGATAAATTGACCAAAAGTGCCCATTTCATCCCAATAAGAGACACTTACGATGTTACTGATGTGGCACGAGTTTTTATAAGTGAATTTATTCGACTACATGGGTTACCCACAAAGATCATTTCTGATAGAGACTCTCGATTTACAGCCAGGTTTTGGACAAGTTTGCAGTTAGCACTAGGGACTCAATTAAACCTGAGCACTGCATATCATCTAGAAATGGATGGGTAGACTGAAAGAGTAAATCAAGTTATGGAGGACATGCTTAGAATGTACGTCATGGATAATCAGACTCAGTGGGAAAAGTACTTACCATTGGTAGAGTTTTCCCATAATAACAGTTACCACAGTTCAATCGGGATATCTCCTTATCAAGCTCCATATGGGAGGCCATGTAGGATGCCATTGAGTTAGGAAAAGTTGGAGGACTGAGTAATAGTTGGGCTGGAATTAGTTCATGAAATGCAGGAACAAATAAGGCAGATCTGACAAAGGTTAAAGGAAGCACAAGATAGACAGAAGAGTTATGCTGATTCACATAAGACTGATTGAAGTTATGAAGTAGGAGACCAAGTTTTTATCTATATCTGACCCAACAAAAGCACCATTCGGTTTGGGAAAGGGACGAAGATGTCACCTCGATTTATAGGACCTTTTAGAATCAAAGAGAAAATTGGACCAGTGTCCTATTGTCTTGTACTACCACCCCACTTGCATAAAACTCATGATGTTTTTATGTCCTTGTTTTTTAACATTATGTTTATGATGAATCCCACAAACTCGACTGGAGGGAAGTATATCTCTTAGACGTGGGAACCATAAGGATCAAACAAAAATGCATATTATACCATAGGGTTCTATAACTCAGGCATCACTTGGTGGACCAAGTTAAGATACAATGGGACAAGTATAACCCAAGATCTGCTACCCGGGAGGATACAAAGACTATATGTTGCAATTACCCCTCACTTTTGACCATTTATGATGTCCATTTTGACTTAGATAGATACCTATGCTAAGGCTCTATTTTGCAGTTCCATCTTATTATTTATGAACGCTATGTAATATTGATGCATTTAGTTGGATAGGTGAAACTACTTATATAAATCATTAGATGGATTAGGTATTGATGATGGAAATGTTTGATGTATGACCTAATGTATGACTTACTTGGTTATGATTTATCTAGTGCATAACTTATCAGAGTTATTGTTGTTTTGTGTATGGCTTAAGTGGATATGATTTATCTAATGAATAACTTAGTGAAATTATGATTTATCTAATGTAAGATTTATTTCTAGTATGAACTACAAAATTGACAGGTGGATAATAAACTTAATGACATGATGTTTAATATCACTTATCTATATATATTTTGTTGTTATATATATGCATGAACGAGAACTAACTTGTAGATTGGAAAGAACTACATGATAACCAAAGTCTACTCTTCCATTGGGGAAGGTTGAGACATTTAATGTGGAAAGGTATGATGTACATTGTTCTATTACATTTTGTATCTACTTGGTATGCACTCTTATGACATAGGTAAAATGTAAATGGCAGGTGAAAAGACTACCTAACTAGATTATTCGATGACAAGTATCCAACAAGCATTTTAGTGTGCTCCATATTACGGTGTTGACCCTAATGTAAGGAGGGGTGGAGGTATTTCACACCGTGTAACCTCCAAACCTGGAATCGTGGGAGGGCAGTGATGGACATGCTCCCCTAGATGTGTGATGACGATTTCCAGTTGGTGTTGACCCTAATATAAGGAGGGGTGGAGGTATTTCCCACTGTGTAACCTCCAAACCCCGAACCATGGGAGGGAAGTGATGGACACGCTCCCCTAGACATGTGATGATGATTGCCAGTTGCCTGTTGGGGAAGTTAGGTCGATATAGTCGACGCTTCTGCCATATTGGTTTTATCAATGGCTAGATTGGTATAGTCGATGCCATAGTATATAATAGCAGAGGATGGATAGGGTAGGAACGGAAGTAGGTTAGGAAGGATAGGAGGATATAGATTAGTTGGAGACTCTTGATGGGAAGTGGTATCATTGCCTGACTTATTAAATTTTACTACTATAACTCTCTCTCTCTATTTTGTTATGCCTTATTGTCAAACTGTTTTCAAACTCCTTGTATCTTTTTCACTCTAACTTTAGGACGAAGTTTTCTGAAGGAGAGGTGTATGTAATGCCCTACTTAATCTTATCATGAAAATTTTATTTACTTGAAAATATTGACTTATAATTATCAAGAAATATTGGTATATACTTACATTTGTGAAACTGTTATTTTTATTTACTGATATAAATTTTATTATTGTTTGTTATTCAATTCCCAACTTGTCTTCTCAAATTCAATTTTGGATAGGATATGGTCTCCTTCTATTTATTCCAATTTAAATATCCATATCTTATCCCCAAAATGTCTTCTCAAAATCTACTTGGGAGAAGATATGGTCTTCTCCAATTAATTTCCAAATTAAATATCAATACCTTATCCCCAAATGTCTTCTCAAATCTACTTGGGAGAATATATGGTAAGAAAATTCAAGGATACTAAATGAAAGGATGAGGGGGTAGTCATGATATTAATGATAGGTGGTTGATGTGGATAGGAGGAAGAGTCATAAAAGGGGAAGGATGATGAGAGGAGAGGGAGGATCCTTGGTTTTGGTTTGGTTCAATTTGGAAGGATTTTGTTTTGGATGAGGGATGTGGAGAAAGAGGAGGGAAATCAAACTTGGATCTAGAGAGTGCTAGTTAAACTTGGATACACTATATCTAGTTGGACTTGGGCACGGAGGGCTAGGGAACCTATAGAGGTTCCCTGGGCTAGGAAATAATTCCTAGTCGGATGGGAGGCAAATCCAATCGGGTAGTTAAGAGGAGCATCCCTACAGAGTTAGGAGCTCGAGAGCATCTCAACTAAGCTATTGGAATAGGTATTCTTATATTTATTGATTACTTATTTAAATGGTTGCAATGAAATTCTTACTCATTTAATTTGTGGTAAATAAATTTTACCAGTATATTATCATCAAATAAATGTTTAGAGATAGATAAGTTATTCCCCATCTTATTGTGTTTAAAATTAGAGAAATTTAGTTTTAGTTAGAGGACCTTAAGAATGAGCTCACACTTCTCATCCCCTGTCAATATCAAGGAATCTACATACAGGACTAGAATGAACAATTTTCCATCTACCATAATGTAGTAGAGATTGGCATCTGCGTCACTCTTGGTACATCCCAAACCACATAGATATGTGTCTATCTAAGTGTAGCAAACACAAGGTGCTTGTATGAGACCAGAAATGGCTCTCCCGAGTCTACACACATGTGCATCCCTACCAAATGTCTCAAACCCCTTAGGATTATCTATGTAAATATCTTCCTCAACCACTCCATTGAGGAAGGTAGTCTTCATATCCATTTGGCGGATCTTCTGCCCCAACTGTGCAACTAATGCTAGAATGGTTTTGATGGAGGAATATCTTGCCACAGGGGAAAATGTCTCCTCATAATTAACTCCCTCTACATGTGAGAATTCTTTGGCCATAAATATGGTCTTGTACTTCTCGATACTACCATCAACTGGATGTTTCACTTTTTATATCCATTTGGAACCAACCACTGACTTGTTCTCTGGTCTTGGCACCACCTCCCATACATTGTTCTTCATGATGGATTCATAATCATCCACCACGGCATCATACTGGTTGGGAAACTACCTCCTCAAATGAGAAAGGCTCATAATCAATTAGTTATGTCATGAGTTCCATATAACTAGTGTATCTATCTAGTAATATCTTTTGCCTTTATGAGGATGTAGGAGCTCCCACATGCTCCTGTGCATCGTGCATCAAGTTGTCAGCCTCTCTCATTCTCTTCCTCCCCTCTCTGGAATATTTTGTTTGAGTGCGTGCCTCCACTTTGCTCCTCCACATGTGGCTACTCCACAACATCCTGAGGCTCTGGCTGAGGCTCCTCCTTTGGAGCTATAAGCTCCTCGTCCAGTGGAATACTCAACTCTCACTCTAGAGAGCTTCTCATAACCTTCTTCTCATCGAATTTGACATATTTTCTCATCATTGTAATCTTGAGTGAGGGAAAATACACCTGATAGTTATGAGGTGTCTCTATGTATCCTACAAAGATCCCCATCTTAGTTGTAGGCTCCAAATTTTTTCTGCTATCATTGGAGACATGATAATAGATTGTAGCTCCAAAAATTCAGAAATGGGATACATCTGGCTTCTTCCTAGAGAAAGCTTCTTCGGGTATGATTATGCCAAGTATTTTGTGAAGGCTTCGATTCTACAAATAAACTATTTTATTACGAGCTTCTTCCTACAAGGATAATGACAATCCTTGGTCATGCAACATTGCTCTTACAACTCCTACAATGCTTCTATTTTTCCTCTCTACCACCCCATTTTGTTGTGGGTTACGGGATGAAATGAGTTCTCTTCTAATAACTTCCTTGCCACAAAAATATTTGAAGGCATTAGACACAAACTCTCCTCCATTATCACTTCCTAGGGATTTAATTTTATTTCTAGTCTCATTTTCAACTAATGCTTTGAATTCAACAAATTTTGCAAACACTTCATCTTTCTTCTTCATAAAATAGATCCAACATTTGCGGGAAAAATCATCTATGAAAATTACATAATACATGTGCTTTCCAACTAAGACTCTAGAAAATGGTCCACACAGATCTGAATGGAATCACTCCAAGATGGCTCTAGCTCTTCTATCTCGGCCCTAGAAGGAGGATTTCACATATTTTCCAAGGGTGCATCCCTTGCAAATATCATGTTGTTAAAGGGTGCATTTTGGATGTCAAGTGGTGATCTAGTGCATGATATTCAAAGCTCCATGGTGTAGGTTAGCCATGCGCCTATGCTAGAGTTCTCCAACATCTCGACTATGAACATGTTCTTTTAGAAATTAGGATGTATATTTGCAACTGATCATGAATGTTTTAATCAAAATCAAAAAACATAGATCTACACTACTTCTCTGTGGACATTATTTCACAATATAGAACAAGAATTTCAAACATGCACAAAGGAATAACACACATGAAATAAGTGTTTTTATTTGGGGAAAATATCTGCTAAAAAAACCCAATTCCTCTTGCATTAATCAAATGAAATATAGATGTAATACAATTGCTTTACTCAATTGATCTCACCCTACAAGTGCACAACCTATCTCTCTGCTCACTCAAGGATTCTGACCCAAACTTAGTCAAATTTTCCTCCAACTTGAGCTCCTATTTCCTTGGGTTGTTCCTTGAGTAATTATCCCCTATTATTTAGGAAAATACCCTCAATTGAATTGTGTAATTCCTTTAGGTTGATCATCTGACTGCATGTAACACCTGTACACTCAAGACTAGTCTACAATTGATCTTACACTACCTTGGAATCTCCATCTCAATTGGGTAACTCGAATTGTCTGCATGCACTAGCCATTTTGGGTTGATTGGTCGGTTAATTGGATGATCATTGAGTTTGACTAAATTCCCACTGCTTAACTAACCTTCCACTAGTTCCTCTAAAAGTTGGAACTAGTTTAACTAATACAACCTGAAATAACTAACCTTGATTGCTACAAATTAGCAATCACACATGGAGAACTAAACTCTAACTCCTCCAACTCGAATTTACAGAGCAAACTGGGTGACACAAGCCATGTCACACAAGTTAACATCATCCAAGTTGTTTGCTGATGTGGAAATTCGAATTTTCTCAATTTAATCATGGCAAAATCAGAATTTCTTGCTGCATTTTTCAATAGTTCTTCTTTGCTGCTCAATGCAGCACATGCATCCACCTCCAGCTTGTAGAGTTTTTTCACTCTAACACCAATTTTTTTACCTGTTTAGTAACAACATGGTTCAGAAAAGCTTTCCCTTACTGAACACCACATAACAACCTCTATCCTCCAACAAAACTACAAAAATCAAATTTTTCTTCAGCCCAAGCGCATATATTACATTTTTTAGGTGAAGATGGGAGCGTGACTCCCTCTTAAAGGTGAGAATACCAATCCCTTTTGTACTATACTGCCCATTATCTCTAATTTTGATGTGTAATTGTAAGTCCTTCTCCTCTAGGTTGTTGAAGAACTCCTTAGATCCTATCATAGGAATGAGGCTCTAGAGTCCTAGTACCATACACTGCTTCGTACAATACTTCTCATGCATGCAATAAGGGTGAAATCCAATTCGAATTGTGATGTGAGAGCATCACCTCCTGCTCCTCCTACATGATTCTTCCCAGATTTCTTGTGCAGACAATTGGTTGCATAGTATCCATATTCATAACAATGAAAACATTTAATTTTGCTGATGTCTTTCTTCATGCCATGGTTTTGGCTATATTTTGCCTTGCCTTGGGCCTTTTTTCCCTTTGCTTTCCAGACCAAAGTTTTATTCCTCCTTAGATTTGGATGTGACACCATATCTAGTGTTTCTTCTGATCCCCTCCTGCACCAAATCAACCCAAAGTATCTCCCAATCTAGTAGCTTGTCTCTTCCATTAAATGAATCTTGATAGTTGTGCCAGTATTTTGGAAGCCATTGAGTGCTGAGCTCACAAGTTCATATGATGGCACATTTTCTCTTACTCCTCCAAGTTCATCTTGAACCTCAATGAATCTAGATAGGTCCTGAGGAATGGTTTCATTTTTCTGCATTTGAATTCTCTTGAGTTTATCTCTCAATGCCAATTTCCTGGCATCACTGCTTCTCTGTAATAGATCTATGAGAGTTTTCCACATTGTAAAAGCAGAGTCCTTTCCATGCAAGTTCAAAACCATGTGATCTATGACAATAATCCTCTTGCCTTTTGTTGTGTCTTTCTTCCATTGAGTAAGTGCTTGTGCATCTGATGCTGCTAGTTTTAGAATATCAATTTGTGTATATTCATACTCTATTGTCATCCAGGACAACTTCCATCATGTCTTTCCAAGCACAAAAAATCGAGGTTCCCTTTAATGCATACTCAAGTCTCAACCCATTGAAAGATATTTTTCCTACACTCAAGAGAATCTACATCAAAAACTTTGCAAATCGAAATTTTTGTGAGAGAAGATCTGGAACAAGGTTTTTATGTAGTCTTCTCATGCCCTAATACCATGTAGAAATTGCAATAAATTTGCTAGTGCTAATGAAATCGAACTGAAATTAAGAGACAAAAATTTCTTCTACTATTTGTGAAAAGGAAAACACACGATAGGAACACATGCAATAACATGCAACCATCAAAACACAAGGAACCCAATGATTTTACAGGGGAATCCAACTAGAAAAATCCCCTCCACAGCTTTGCATTAATTCAGATGAGAATATGGATCAATTATAATGTCTTGCTTCAATCCTAAAGCACACCTTGTACTGCAATTATGATCTCCTGCTCACTAACCTACTCTGACCAACGTTTAGCCAAAATAGGCCTTTGCTTTCCTCCTATTTCCTTGTGCAATCCTTGAGGAAATTAGCCCCTAAAAAATGGGAGAATTTTGTCGACCACACTTTCTTAACTAGAGCTTGGAGGTCAGGTCATGTCATAGTAACTCTTTGTCTCATGTTTATCCTGGCAAGGCGAGGAAATTGGGTAAATGTGTGAGGGTTGGTTACAAAAGTTTTCATGCAAAGTGTTTGTTGAAATGTTTGTGCGGGCCTTACAAGAATCGTGTGGGTTCACCAGCAAAATGTTTGACATAACTCCTCATTCAGACTTAGTTCTCAGGTCTTCTATTGGTCAAGGCTCGTGTTGGTAGCCTTCTGAATAGGAAACAGAGCATACAAGTCTTAATTAACACATGGTAATGCAAAGATGTGGGCATTTTGATCCTCCAAGTTTCCCATTTTTTGTCATGTCCCTATCCAAAGAATCATAATGCATCAAGGTCAAAGATTCAGATTCGGTATTCATGCTCGTTGATAGAGTTCAAAATCTGATAGGAAGTCCCCTGGGGGACGATGAGGCTCTTATATGGGGGAAGCAACTCAAGATGACAAATGGCTTTAGAGAATATGACATCAAGAGGGATGCCTCCATCTCTCTCGTTGTAAGCCTGAAAGGTGGTGCCAAGGGTGGGGGGCATCTGTGACTTCTAAGCTCAAGTCTTTTAAGGATTCCCTCAACCTTGGCCCTAGCTCCTAGACTCCAAAAGATATATTAGGTCAATCTTTCGTGATAAAGCAATCAAAGGATACCCCAAAGCTCGAGGTGAATGATGTAATGGCCAAGATAAAGGCGACAGATTATAAACCACAGACGATTATTTGTCTATTTACTGGGTTTTGGCCCTCGGTATCTGTCCTTAGGGATTGGGTTCATCAGAGTTGGTCCAGAACGTAGATTTGCTTTTGTGTTTGAGAGGTTATTTTATGGTAATTTTTAAAGATATGGAAGATCGGACAAGGTTTTCGACCAAGATCCCTGAATTTGGGGTCGAGATGGCCTTTCATTTCAGCCATGGTTCTCATATTTTAGTCCTCTAACCATGAAATTTTTTGTTGTACCCTAGTATGGGTAAGACTCCCAAACTTATCTCTTCAGTGAATGTGGCTAGAAATCCTCTAGAGATTCAATTGGCCATTTTATCAAAATAAAAAGTGAAATATTATCAAAAGGCTTCATCACTTTTGTCTACATATGGGTAGTGGTGGATCTTAGTGAAGGGTTGCTAGACAAAATCATTCTTATGTGCGATGGTAAGAAGTATCAACAACCATTGGACTACAAAAATACAACTTTCAGGTGTAGAAGTTGTCAACAAGCAGGGCATCTCCATAATTCATGTCCCTTCTCTAAAGGGACTTGTTCCACCCAGGATCCAAAGAAAAATCAGGGATGGAGGGACTTGAAGGTAGCATAAAGTCCTAAGAGTTCTATAGATCAGCAAGAGGGCAACGCTCAGTAGTAGAAGACATCTAGTGGCAACTCAGCGTCTCTAGTTCCAGATCATCCCTTAGTTGCTCAACAATACCACTCAATAGAGGGGAACTTCCAACAAGGATAGATTAAAGAGCCTCAACTATGATTGTGTTGGCAAATAGCGGTCAAAAGCGCTCCCATGAGTAAGATCACTTAGATAGTGAGAAAGAGTTAATGAATAGGACAATGCTGATGGATATGCAGCTCTCTCAAAGAGATGGTTTCTAGTCTAAATTTCAGTTGTTACAAATAGTTCTCTAAGTTAGATTGCTCTCTCAAAGAGATGGGGTTCTAGTCAAAATTTCAATGGTTACAGATAGTTCTCTAAGTTAGATTGGTGTAAGAAAGTGAAAAAAAAACAACAACAACATATAAATTATTTTGATATTTGATACTCTAAATCGAAGCTTGTAACATATTTTTTTGGAATTAATAGATTTTAATTTAAAAAGAAAAATTAAAAAATTTTGATTTATTTTAGAAGATTAAAATTATTTAAAATAAAAATAAATAAATTAATTAAGAGGGATTTTAGGTTTATTTTCTTTAAAAAAAATTATATTATATGAGATAATTGAATATCTCTTTTGTTAATGCAATTTAGTAATCTAAGTCTCTAATCACCGCTCTTTTTAAACTAATCACCGCTCTTTTTAAACATTTTTGGTATAGAAATTGAATTTTTTTCCAAACTTTGAGAAAAAAAATTAATTACTCATTGAGTATTTGAATTAACTCTAATTTTAAAATTAATTTGTTATTATATAAAAGAAATATTTGAAAATACCTGATTCGTTTTTATATTACAATGGTAATTTTCAGTATCGCTGTTCACCACGACAATTCATTAATTTTGAATTTATTTTACCGAATTTTGACAATTGCAAATCAGAAATATCTTAAAATATTTTTGGATTTGGCGCCGAACTCTCAACTCTGTTCGTGCGTTGTCAATCATGAACGATCTCATGGATCCATCAGGTGGACCAGGAAACAACAAATTAAGATTTGACAAAACAAGAAGCATATTTAGACCCTGTCCTAACAAAAGGCAAAGGTAGCTGAAATGCGTAATGCGAATTTATGAAAGTCCCAGGGGACCATGAAAGTCGAGCCCAGGGCATTGAAGTGTTGTTGACATGTGAAGTAATATCATGCCCAAGGAAATGATAACAATGCGCAGTAATATTATTGGCAATTGCTAACGAGCCTGAGGCATTAAATGCTTGGTTAACTGCATCTCCTTAAGCCCATAATATATGTTTTTATTTTTTATTTATCAACTCTAAGGAGTATACAGCTAAGTAGGCATTTAATGTTTTATGGCAGGCTCGTTAGCCATAATATTTACCTGAGGCATTAAATGCTTGGTTAACTGCATCTCCTTAAGCCTATAATATATGTTTTTATTTTTTATTTATCAACTCTAAGGAGTGTACAGCTAAGTCGGCATTTAATGTTTTATGGCAGGCAGGCTCGTTAGCCATAATAATATTATGGTAGGTTTTTCTGGTTTACTACTTTTAAAATCTGACAAAAATTTATTGAAATCACAAATTTGATGGGTAATGCTGTGTAATCTAAGTGTCTTAAGGATTTTTCAGGGTGTTGAATCCATATATACAATTAAATAACTAGTTTAAATAACACAAATCAAAATTACACCTCAATTTTTTCCACCACCAAAAAATCACACTCAAGACTGTATCAATTTATTGTTACATAATTAACCTGTTAAAATCCAAAAGCCAGATATATTTTTGGTTTAAATAACTCATTAACAAAGCACTTATTGAAGTACTTATTTTCTGCCAAAAATAGTGAAGGTAGGTGAAATTAGACAGACGATCGTTGTGAAACATGTGAACGTCGGCTCATCATAATGCGGGCAACTAGCGTGTACTGGGTACCTAGACTTACTTTTCTGTGAACTCAGCGTTGGGCAGAGCAGTTAGCAGTGAATAGACACAAATATTAGAACTATTCATTTAATCCATAGACACCTCTGTCAGCTTGTGGCCTGCTGTGCTGTGGTCATGGCTTGGAGTTGGTGTCGACGTCTTAATTGCAAGTTTATTCCTCTTAGTAGTTAATGAAGGTAGAGATGGTATGAAATCTTTGTAATTTGCGTTTTTCCCATTTATAGACAATTCCTGGATTTAATCTCTTATACATTTCTACATATGTATATTTATGAGGCTCAATACGTAAATGTAGAAATAGTTTGTTGAGGTAAATTTTTATTTTTATTTTTATTTTTTTATTTTTATAAATTTTAAACTGAAATTTGTTTAAAAGAGAATTATATTTTTTAGTTATTAATTTATAAAATTTATAAAGCCTAAAATTTATTTTTGTATTAAAAAAAAAATTATGATTTTAAAACAATGTGGTTTCATCAAAAAAACATGTTACTAAATTTTCCTAAAAAAAATTAAAAATGAAAATGTCACTCATTAGAATATGGTTTAATCATGATAATGTGAAATATTCAAAAATGCAATTTAAATGACAAACATTTTAATCTAAGCAAAAATCATGTAACTAAATTTTAACCAATAACAAACTTTAAAAAATCACATTATACTATGGCCAGGTAATCATAAAAATGTCAAATCTAGATCTATTAACACCTATGTTTGATTATAACATCATGTTCTATCTAGTTTATGTGTTTTGTAATTAGAAAGCAAATTTTAACTTTTGATTTCCTTAATAAGCTCCAGAGCATATATTATATAATATAGGGTTACCCTATTCTAATGGGTGTGGCTTCACTGGGGACAACTTGTCTTGAAGGAGGGCTACTTGACAAGTTTGGAGCTAGAAACTCAAAATTCAAAAATTTCTCTTTTGAAACTAACATAAGGAACATGTCTTACATTAATATTTTCAAGGGCTAATAAAATAAAATGACATGAAGAACATGTCTTACATTTTCATTATATATGTAAAGGGCTAAAATATAAATTATGAAGACCGACCATAGCTACAAAATTCAATACTCCCTCTTAGCTAGGGAGGTATTCATAATGATTAATGTTCTCATATTGACAAATTTATCTAAAAAAGTTTATAACAATTCGTCATCGACAATAACATCATCTAATTACCATAATCTGGTCAACAAATGTGACACATGGAAAATCATTGTTAACATCAATTTGTCACCATGATTCTGGTTGCCGCCTCTAACCCATGGCACATAGACTAATCCTGGTTCACCATCATCCTGGTCAATCCCTTTGACTCGCAGTGAAACATTGGGGACACACTCAATCCAGTTGAGTAATCTCGTCTGAAATCCAAGGGCCTAACTCTAGGCCATGATGCTAAATGAGCTCACTCTACCTATCTAGAGAGTAATATGAGCCTAATACTGAAAGGCACCCACTCAATTGAGTGATCTTGAGCCTCTAGGACCATTATTCCTAATCTGATCAATATACTTGACACATGAAGAATAATTATCCTTTGTTGGACCATTCTCCCTAATCTGGTCAATATAGTTGACACAAAGAGAATGTATGTCCCTAACGTTATCTCATTAGCACTCCCTCTCACTGAGGCATTCTCAATAAGTCCAAGCTTGTACCCGAAGTATAAAAACTTCACTCTAGATAGAGGCTTTGTAATAATATCAACTATATGCTTAGTAGTAGAGATGTACTAGAGCCCCAACTAATCCCTTATGCACCATGTCATGAATTAAGTATTACTTGATATCGATGTCCTTTCACTTGTCATGAAAAACTAGATATTGTGTACTTGATATCGATGTGCTTAGACCTATCATGAAAAACTAGATTCAGTGTGAGCTTCACATAACTTTGATTGCCACAATTTATAATGGTCGGTTCAAGTACCTAATGAAATAGTCCTACGAGTAACTTCCGAAGCCACACTACTTCACAATTCGCTAAAATAGATGCAATATACTTTGCTTCGGCAGTGCTAAGTGCAACAAACGTCTCCTTCTTTATCATCCATGAAATCATAGCAGATCCCAAACTAAAGAAACCTCCAAATGTACAATTTTTGTCTTTCGCACTCCTTACCCAATTTGAAATTGTATATCCATGTAGTTGTATATCACCATTTGATACATACCTCAAACCATAATCAATTGTACCACGTAAAGAATTCAATACATGCTATGCTGCAATCCAATGATCATGTCTCGGTTCCACCTGGAACTAGCTGAGAGTGTTCACTATAAAGAAAAATTTTGACATGGTATTAACCAAATACATCAAAGACCTAATCAAATTCCGATGCATGGATGTATCTATCAAATCTTACTTAAAGTCTCTTAATTTATTCAGATTAGTCACCATAGGAGTTGCCATCGATCTACAACCTATATTTCCAAAATTTTGTTGGATCTTTGATAGTATATTTTCCTTGACCAAGGAAGATTTCACTAGGCTTCTACCATACTTCTAACCCCAAAGAGTAGTGCATCAAGCCAAGATCCCTCATATCAAATTCAACGGCCAACTCCCTATTTCACTGTATAATGAAATGCTCTATACCTGTTAGAAATAAGTCATCAACATACAATAATAAAATCACATGTTCATTCTTCATAACCTTAATATATAGTTTGGATCTGCATCAATTTTGGTGAAACCAAGTTCTATCAGGTAGCCATTAATTCAAGATACCAAGCTCTAGGTGTCTTCTTAAGTCCATAGAAGGATTTCTTTAATCTACAAACATGAGACTCTCTCCTATGAACCTCAAAGCTTTGAGGTTGTTCTATGTACACTTCTTCCTCAATCACACCATGGAGGAAAATATTCTTTTCATCCATTTGATGTAAATTCCAACCCATAGAAGCAACAATAGAAATAATAGATCTAATAGTATTGTACTTGGAAACTAGAGAAGAAGCATCATCGTAATCCTCTCTCTCTTTCCAGGAGAATCCTCTGGCCACAAATATTGCCTTGTATTTATCAATACCGCCATCCCTTGCATGCCTAATCTTGTATATCCATTTGAAGGTCACCACGCATTTCCCTTCAGGTCTAGGCACAATTTGCCATACACTATTCTTGATAATATATTGGTATACTTGCATCATTCCATCCTTCCAAACTTGTTGGCTAGCTTCCTCTTCATAGGTGGAAGGTTCAAAGTCAATGAGATCAATCATCAATGTTGCATATCCAAAATACCTCATCGATCTCTTGCTTTCCCTTAAGGTGTCACATGGTGTTGCATATCCTTCTACTTCTTTTAAATTAGATCTAAGGAAAGATGGTCTCTTCTTGATTTCGAGATCAACAACTGGATCCAACGGTTTACAAGGCCCTTCTGGATCTTCTTGATGACCTACGAGACATTATGAAGGGTTGGATGGACTTGAATCTTTTTCCTTGAGAGATTTATGTTCTTCATCATCATTAGAATCCATAAGAACTTTTTTAGACTTCAAGTAGGAAACATTATCATCAAATGTAATGCCTATGCCAACTTCAACTTGTCGTTGTCCGAGAATATATTTTATATATGCCTTTGATGATTCGTTATATCCAATATATGTGGATAGGAGGAAGAGGCATAAAAGGGGAAGGATGATGAGAGGAGAGGGAGGATCCTTGGTTTTGGTTTGGTTCAATTTTAAAGGATTTTATTTTGGATGAGGGATGTGGAGAAAGAGGAGGGAAATCAAACTTGGATCTGGAGAGTGTTGGTTAAACGTGGACACACTATATCTAGTTGGACTTGGGCACGGAGGGCTAGGGAACCTGTGGAGGTTCCCTGGGCTAGGAAATAATTCCTAGTTGGCTAGGAGGCAAATCCAATCAGGTAGTCAAGAGGAACATCCCTACAGAGTCAGGAGCTCAAGAGCATCTCAACTAAGCTATTGGAATAGGTATTCTTATATTTATTGATTACTTATTTAAATGGTTGCAATGAAATTCTTACTCATTTAATTTGTGGTAAATAAATTTTACCGGTATATTATCATCAAATAAATGTTTAGAGATAAATAAGTTATTCCCCATCTTATTGTGTTTAAAATTAGAGAAATTTAGTTTTAGTTAGAGGACCTTAGGAAGGAGCTCACACTTCTCATCCCTTGTCGATATCAATTAATCTACATATGGGACTAGAATAAACAATTTTCCATCTACCATAATGTAGTAGAGATTGGCATTTGCGTCACTCTTGGTACATCCCAATCCACATAGATATGTATCTATCTAAGTGCAGAAAACACAAGGTGCTTGCATGAGACCAGAAATGGCTCTCCCGAGTCTACACACATGTGTATCCCTAGCAAATGTCTCAAACCCCTTAGGATTATCTATGTAAATATCTTCCTCAACCACTCCATTGAGGAAGGTAGTCTTCATATCCATTTGGCAGATCTTCTGCCCCAACTGTGCAACTAATGCTAGAATGGTTTTGATGGAGGAATATCTTGCCACAGGGGAAAATGTCTCCTCATAATTAACTCCCTCTACATGTGAGAATTCTTTGGCCATAAATATGGTCTTGTACTTCTCGATACTGCCATCAACTGGTGTTTCACTTTGCATATCCATTTGGAACCAACCACTGACTTGTTCTCTGGTCTTGGCACCACCTCCCATACATTGTTTTTCATGATGGATTCATAATCATCCACCACGGCATCACACTGGTTGGGAAACTACCTCCTCAAAGGAGAAAGGATCATAATCAATTAGTTATGTCATGAGTTCCATATAACTAGTGTATCTATCTAGTAATCTCTTTTGCCTTCACGAGGATGTAGGAGCACCCACATGCTCCTGTGCATCGTGCATCAAGTTGTCAGCCTCTCTCATTCTCTTCCTCCCCTCTCTGGAATATTTTGTTTGAGTGTGTGCCTCCACATGTGGCTACTCCACAACATCCTGAGGCTCTGGCTGAGGCTCCTCCTTTGGAGCTATAAGCTCCTCGTCCAGTGGAATACTCAACTCTCACTCTAGAGAGCTTCTCATCACCTTCTTCTCATCGAATTTGACATATTTTCTCATCATTGTCATCTTGAGTGAGGGAAAATACACCTGATAGTTATGAGGTGTCTCTATGTATCCTACAAAGATCCCCATCTTAGTTGTAGGCTCCAAATTTTTTCTGCTATCATTGGAGACATGATAATAGATTGTAGCTCCAAAAATTCAAAAATGGGATACATCTGGCTTCTTCCTAGAGAAAACTTCTTCGGGTATGATTATGCCAAGTATTTTGTGAAGGCTTCGATTCTGCAAATAAACTATTTTATTACAAGCTTCTTCCTACAAGGATAATGACAATCCTTGGTCATGCAACATTGCTCTTACAACTCCTACAATGCTTCTATTTTTCCTCTCTGCCACCCCATTTTGTTGTGGGTTACGGGGTGAAATGAGTTCTCTTCTAATAACTTCCTTGCCACAAAAATATTTGAAGGCATTAGACACAAACTCTCCTCCATTATCACTTCTTAGGGATTTAATTTTATTTCTAGTCTCATTTTCAACTAATGCTTTGAATTCAACAAATTTTTCAAACACTTCATCTTTCTTCTTCATAAAATAGATCCAACATTTGCGGGACAAATCATCTATGAAAATTACATAATACATGTGCTTTCCAACTAAGACTCTAGAAAATGGTCCACACAGATCTGAGTGGAATCGCTCCAAGATGGCTCTAGCTCTTCTATCTCGACCCTAGAAGGAGGATTTCACATATTTTCCAAGGGTGCATCCCTTGCAAATATCATGTTGTTAAAGGGTGCATTTTGGACGTCCAGTGATGATCTACTACATGATATTCAAAGCTCCATTGTGTAGGTGAGCCATGCGCCTATGCTAGAGTTCTCCAACATCTCAACTATGAACATGTTCTTGTAGAAATTAGGATGTATATTTGCAACTGATCATGAATGTTTTAATCAAAATCAAAAGACATAGATCTACACTACTTCTCTGTGGACATTATTTCACAATATAGAACAAGAATTTCAAACATGCACAAAGGAATAACACACATGAAATAAGTGTTTTTATTTGGGGAAACTATCTGCTAAAAAAACCCAATTCCTCTTGCATTAATCAAATGAAATATAGATGTAATACAATTGCTTTGCTCAATTGATCTCACCCTATAAGTGCAAAACCTATCTCTCTACTCACTCAAGGCTTCTAACCCAAACTTAGTCAAATTTTCCTCCAACTTGAGCTCCTATTTCCTTGGGTTGTTCCTTGAGTACTTATCCCCTATTATTTAGGAAAATTCCCTCAATTGAATTGTGTAATTCCTTCAGGTTGATCATCTGATTACATGCAACAGCTGTACACTCAAGACTAGTCTACAATTGATGTTACACTGCCTTGGAATCTCCATCTCAATTGGGTAACTCGAATTGTCTGCATGCACTAGCCATTTTGGGTTGATTGGTCAGTTAACTGGATGATCATTGAGTTTGACTAAATTCCCACTGCTTAACGAACCTTCCACTAGTTCCTCTAAAAGTTGGAACTAGTTTAACTGAAACAACCTGAAATAACTAACCTTGATTGCTACAAATTAGCAATCACACATGGAGAACTAAACTCTAACTCCTCCTACTCGAATTTACAGAGTAAATTGGGTCACACAAGCCATGTCACACAAGTTAACATCATCCAAGTTGTTTGCTTATGTGGAAATTCGAATTTTCTCAATTTAATCATGGCAAAATCAGAATTTTGTGTTGCATTTTTCAATAGTTCTTCTTTGTTGCTCAATGCAGCACATGCATCCACCTCCAGCTTGTAGATTTTTTTCACTCTTACACCAATTGTTTTACTTGTTTAGTAACAACACGGTTCAGAAAAATTTTCCCTTACTGAACACCACATCATAACCTCTATCCTCCAATAAAACTACAAAAATCAAATTTTTCTTCAGCCCAGGCACATATATTACATTTTTCAGGTGAAGATGGGAGCGTGACTCCCTCTTAAAGGTGACAATACCAATCCCTTTTGTACTATACCGCCCATTATCTCTAATTTTGATGTGTAATTGTAAGTCCCTCTCCTCTAGGTTGTTGAAGAACTCCTTAGATCCTATCATATGGAATGAGGCTCTAGAGTCCTAGAACCATACATTGCTTCATATAATACTTGTCATGCATGCAATAAGGGTGAAATCCAATTCGAATTGTGATGTGAGAGCATCACCTCCTGCTCCTCCTACATGATTCTTCCCGGATTTCTTGTGCGAACACTTGGTTACATAGTATCCATATTCATAACAATGAAAACATTTACTTTTGTTGGTGTCTTTCTTCATGTCATGGTTTTGGCTAGATTTTGCCTTGTCTTGGGCCTTTTTTCCCTTGGCCTTTTTCCCTTTGTTTTCTAGACCAAAGTTTTATTCCTCCTCAGATTTGGATGTGACACCATCTTTAGTGTTTCTTTTGATCCCCTCCTGCACCAAATCAACCCAAAGTATCTCCCAATCTAGTAGCTTGTCTCTTCCATTAAATTAATCTTGATAGTTGTGTCAGGATTTTGGAAGGCCATTGAGTGCTAAGCTCACAAGTTCATATGTTGGCACATTTTATCTTACTCCTCCAAGTTCATCTTGAACCTCAATGAATCTAGATAGGTACTGAGGAATGGTTTCATTTTTCGGCCTTTGAATTCTCTTGAGTTTATCTCTCAATGCCAATTTCCTGGCATCACTGCTTCTCTGTAATAGATCTGTCAGGCCAGGGTAACTCCAGAATGAATGAGCGAGAGAAAACAGATTGATTTTATTCATTAGCTAACATACATTTATATACATAAATATGGCGGATCAGTTCATCTTCTGGATGACTGTCCAGTTCACCCACCCGTTTCGGATTAGGTGTCAACATTCCCCCCCTTAATCTGAAGGGATGTTGGTGAGCCCAAGCATCGTTCTGAATCTTTCAAGCTTTTCTCTTCCAAGCGCTTTGGTGAAGATGTCTGCAACTTGCTCATTTGTGGAACAATGGCGGAGATGGATTGTTTGGCCTCAACATGATGTCGGATCAAATGATATTTAGTATTGATATGCTTTGTACGATCATGAAACTTTGGGTTCTTGGCCAACTTTATTGCAGAGGTGTTGTCAATCATGAGTGGATTTGATTGTACTTGTTTCACCTGCAAATCTTCAAGAATTTTTCTGAGCCACACAATTTCTTTTGTTGCTTCAGCTACTGCCACGTATTCTGCTTCTGTTGTGGAATTTGCTGGAACTGATTGTTTGCGTGATCTCCAAGAGACAGCTCCTGATCCAAGACTCATAGCATATCCTGAAGTAGATACTCAAGTTTCTTTGTCTCCATCGAAGTCTGAATCAGAGTATCCAATCAAGCTGAAGTCGTCTACCTGTGTATACTTGATTCCAAGGTCTTGAGTTCCCTTCAAGTACCTTAGAACTCTTTTTGCAGCAGACCAATGTCCCTCACAAGGCTTTTGCATAAACCTGGAGAGGATTCCAACAAGAAATGAAATGTTTGGTCTGGTACTAGTGAGGTAGATGAGACTTCCTACAAGCTGTCTATACTTTGTTGCATCCTCAAATTCCTTTCCTTCAATAGATGTGAGCTTTAAGTTTTGTTCCATTGGAGTAGAAAGAGGATTGCACTCTGTCATGTCAAATCTGTTTAACAAATCTCCAATGTATTTCTTTTGAGAAAGAAATATGGATTTTGGATGTTGGGTTACTTCAATGCCAAGATAGTAATGAACATAGCCCAAATCAGTCATTTCAAAGCTTTTTCCTAATTCTTTCTTTATGGATGCAATATAACTATCATTTTCCCTGTCATTAAAAGATCATCTACATATACCACAAGATATACAACTGTTTTGCCAACTTTCTTGACAAATAAAGTTGCATCATCAAGATCAAAATAATTGAAGTTGAGTTTCAGAAGATGCTCAGTTAGCTTTTCATACCAGGCTCGTGGTGCTTGTTTGAGGCCATACAAGGACTTCACAATTTTGCATACTTTATGTTCATGTCCTTTCACAGCAAATCCTTCAGGCTGGGACATAAAACATTTTCTTTTAGATCTCCATTTAAGAAGGCATTTTTTACATCCATTTGATGGACTTTCCAACCGTTCTGAGCTGCTAGTGCAAAGAGTGTCCGGATGGTGGCCCATTTTGCTGTGGGGGCAAAAGTTTCCTCATAATTGACCCCTTCCTTCTGTGCAAAACCTTTTGCCAAAAGCCTAGCTTTGTGCTTGTCAAGTGAGCCATCAGCTTTGTACTTGTTCTTGTAGACCCACTTGCAGCCAATTGGTTTGGTTCCAAATGGAGGATCAATCAGCTTCCAAGTGCCGTTCTTTATGAGGCATCATACTCCTTTTGCATTGCTTCTTTCCATTCATCATGAGAAGCAGCTTCTTTAAAAGAAGTTGGTTCAAAATCTGTAGACAAGTTCAATTCACAATCATAAGAAACATCCATATCAATAGGTGAATTAGAGTCAT
>APFE031167118.1:72024-82581 GCA_000404065.3 Pinus taeda | reverse complement strand
ATATTCATTTTAAAATTTAAATATTTTGTAATAATTTTAGTCAATATAGACAATTTTAAAACTGAAATTCACTAATCAAAATCATAACAACACTTATCTACTAATCTCTCTCAAAACTACATCTCTCCTTAGACTTTTCTAATTAATATACATTTAAAAAATAAATATTCAAAACTGAAAACTAGATCAATCCTTAGTTTCAAACATGATATAAAATCTTTTTTAATTAGTACATATTTAAAAACTAAATATTCAAAACTTATTTTTATTCACACCGAACCAAGTTTTCTAATGATGGTATAAAATCTAAAACCCTAGTAGAAAAAAGATTCCTTGCCACATGATAGGCTTCTTTGTGCTCAAATTGCTCCGAGGATGATACTAATATGTAAAAACTGGCAATTCAAAAAATACTGTAAGATAAAGAATAAATAAGTTAATTACATTATAATTTTTTTGAGTTGAATTGCAAGCTGCAACCCTCGAAATTTAACAAAACATTAATTAAATCATGATCAGGCTATTTACCTTCTTGCAAATAGTAAAATCTCATCTTCCTTCTCAGCTCTTGCAAATATATGTAGGGCTCTACATTTTAAGGACGTTTCTTTGAAATGTTGAGCATTTTTGCAGGGTAGAAACCTATTCTTTAACTAATGCGAGGGCTTCTCACTTATTTTCGGCTAGGTCTTTGTGTTTTGGGGTTTCATCTTGATACATGAAATTCCAAGGGAGACATGGGCTTATTATCATTGTTTTGCTTGGTCGCAGGAGTTTTAAGGCTGATTTCTATTACAAACCTTTATGCGCTATAACCTTTCATGTTAATTTTCACCATGCATATTTTATTAATATGTTCTTTTAGTATGTAATGTTGGATTTTTTATGCTTTTTACTACTAAATTTTTTTTGGTTTGGTAATATCGTTGATAAAATTGGGGCATACTTAATGATGCACATGGCTAAACCTATAAAATTTGTTACAACAAAAAAATGGGAGAATTCTATCTCCAATACTCATATTTTTTCATCTCCATCTAAAGAAAGCCAAGATCAGTAAAAAACATTTCACATAATCTATGCTCTAACATAGCTACTTGGCAACTATTTTACAAACTAATTATATAACAAGATACATAGATAGATTATTCCTAATTTTTCAATAGGCTCAAAGGGAAGTCCCCAAACTCAACGAGCAGAATGTTATCCCTGCTCTTTCCATTTAATTCTGTTCTCACATTTCTTTCCCAGATTTCGTTTTATGAATACACATTCTTTATATGAAGTTGTTACGAGATTATAAATAACTGTAATTATGAGAATAAAATGTCCATGATGATTGCATAATATAAGTCGTGATTTGTCAAAGGTAATAAAGATAAAAACCCAAATGAATTAAAAACTGCATATACTAAAATACAAAGACACATTCGTTATATGAAGACACATTCTTTATATGAAATTGTTGCTAGATTATAAATAATTGTAATTACGAGAATAAAATGTCCATAAGATAAGTCGTGATTTGACAAAGTGCTGTGAGTGGTGAACACATACCGACCGCTGCATTCTAATATTTCTTCAAGCGTTAGTGGCATATGATAACTAGTTTTCTATTGATTAAGTGGTCTTTTAGTTGAGATATTTGCAGAGTGACCAAGCACTTCACACCATACACACTAATATTATATTTAATCAGGAGAATGTAGTACATGTAGGCATTCATATTAATATGGTGGTGTCAATCACTCCTTAGATAGTAGGATCTGAGGTCTAAGATTAGAGTCTTTATCAGGTCAGGGAGTAACTCCATAAGGAAAAAAATGATTCATGTGTTCCATTCCATCAAGTAGGTCTTTATTATATACATGAGGGAGAGACTATTCAGTATATCTCCCGATGACTGTTCATATTTCTTATTTATCTATTTACATATATTCACCCAATCACAAGGATTAGGTATCAACATTCCCCCCTTTAATCTGAAGGGATGTTGGTGAGTCCAAGCATCATTCTGAATCGTTCAAGCTTTTTTCTTCCAAGCGTTTTGGTGAAGATGTCTGCAATTTTCTCATTTGTGGAACAATGACGGAGATGGATTGTTTTGGCCTCAACATGATGTCGAATCAGATGGTATTTAGTATTGATGTGCTTCGTTCAATCATGGAACTTTGGATTCTTGGCCAACTTTATTACGGAGGTATTGTCAATCATGAGTGGTGTTGATTGTACTTGTTTTACCTACAAAGCTTTAAGAATTTTCCTGAGCCACACAATTTATTTTGTTGCTTCAACTGCTGCCACGTATTCTACTTCTGTTATGGAATCTGCTGGAACTGATTGTTTGCGTGATCTCTAGGAGACAGCTCCTAATCCAAGACTCATAGCATATCCTGAAGTAGATACCCCAGTTTTTTTGTCTCCATCAAAGTCTGAATCATAGTATCCAATCAAGCTGAAGTCGTCCACCTGTGTATACTTGATTCCAAAGTCTTGAGTTCCCTTCAAGTACCTTAGAACTCTTTTTCCAGCAGACCAATGTCCCTCACAAGGCTTTTGCATAAACCTGGAGAGGATTCCAATAGCAAACGAAATGTCTGGTCTGGTAGTAGTTAGGTAGTTGAGGCTTCCTACAAGTTGTCTATACTTTGTTGCATCCTCAAATTCTTTTCCTTCAATAGATGTGAGCTTTAAGTTTTTTTCCATTGGAGTCGTAAGAGGATTGCACTCTGTCATGCCAAACATGTTCAACAAATCTCCAATGTATTTCTTTAGAGAAAGAAATATGGACTTTGGATGTTGGGTTACATCAATGCCAAGATAGTAATGAGCATAGCCCAAATCAGTTATTTCAAAACTTTTCCCCAATTCCTTCTTTATGGATGCAATGTAGCTTTCATGTTCCCTGTCATCAAAATATCATCTACATATACCACAAGATATACAACTGTTTTTCCAACTTTCTTGATAAATGAAGTTGCATCATCAAGATCATAATGTTTGAAATTGAGTTTCAGAAGATGCTCAGTTAGTTTTTCATACCAGGCTCACAGTACTTGTTTGAGGCCATACAAGGACTTCACCAGTTTGCATACTTTATGTTCATGTCCTTTCACAGCAAATCCTTTTGGCTGGGACATCAAAAAATTCTCTTTTAGATCTCCATTTAAGAAAGCAGTTTTTACATCCATTTGGTGGACTTTCCAACCATTCTGCGCTGCAAGTGCAAAGAGTGTCTAGACTGTAACCCATTTTGTTGTGGGGGCAAAAGTCTCCTCATAATCGACCCCTTCCTTCTGTGCAAAACCTTTTTCCACAAGCCAAGCTTTGTTTTTGTCAAGTGAGCCATCGACTTTATACTTGTTCTTATAGACCCACTTGCAGCCAATTAGTTTTGTTCCTAATGGAGGATCAACCAGCTTCCAAGTGTCGTTCTTTATGAGGGCATCATACTCCTTTTGCATTGCTTCTTTCCATTCATCATGAGAAGCAACTTCTTTGAAGGAAGTTGGTTCAAAATCTGTAGACATGTTCAATTCAAAATCATAAGAAACCTCCATATCAACAGGTGAATTAGAGTCATCCACATCACCTCCATTTTGCCACCTTGAATTTCTAGCTCTTGTCTTTCCAACCTCATCAGGATGAACACTTTCAAGTGTCCTTGTCAACCACTTTGGAGGGCATTTTTCAGATGGTCAAGGCTGCTCCGTTGATTGAGTTGGGACTGAATCAAGATTGAGTCTCCTAATTCTATCAATCACATCACTTAAAGCATCATCCATTGTTGGAGTTTCATGCGGGGGAGAATGTTCTTCAGAAGAAGATTCCACATGTTGATCTAGTATAGGAATCCCCCCCTCAAGATTTGGAATCTGATTATCAAATTCTTGAAATGATTTTGCATTTTTGAATCTATCCAAGCAATCAAGTTGTTGCTCAACAACATTGTCAATTTTGGATGATTCAAGAAAAATTACATCTCTAGATACAACAAACTTTTTATTTACTTCATCGTAGAGACAATATGCTTTGGAGGTGTTTGAATATCCCAGGAAGCTACACTTATGACTTCTAGCACCAAGTCTTTTTCTATGTACCTTTGGTATCAAGGCATAACAGGTGGAACCAAAGACCTTGAGATGCTTTACCGAAGGAACATGTCCATACCACATTTCATATGGAGTCTTGTTTCTAATAGCACTAGATGGACATCTATTCTTTATATATGCAGCACATAGAATAGCATCAGCCCAAAACATTATCTTTACATTTTTAAAGAAGAGCATGGATCATACCATATTTAAGAATGTCATATTCATTCTTTCAGCTACACCATTCTGTTGGAGATTATAAGGCACAGTTGTTTGATGTTTGATCCCATGTTGGCGAAGATAGTTTTCAAATTCATTTGATATGTACTCTTTTCCATTATCAGTGTGAATAGACCCAATATGAGATTGTGCATCATTTTCAATCCATTTATGAAAGTTCTTGAATGTTTGAAAAGCATCAGATTTGTTCTTCAATAAATAAACCCAACACATTCTGGTGTAGTCATCAATAAATGTCATCATATATTTATTTCCATTTGCAGAAAGAACAGGCACTGGACCACATAAATCTGAATGAATGAGTTCAAGTTTTCTATGTGCTCTTGAATGTGAATCATGAAAAGACTATTTTCTATGCTTTCCTAGAATGCAAGCATCACATTGCTTAAGTTTCATAGGAATTGTAGGTAAACTAGCAACACCATTTTTCTTCAACAAGCAGAGTCTGTCATAGTTCAAATGTCCAAATATAGCATGCCATAATAAACTTGATGGAAGAGTACCTTCTTCATGATGAGAATTGTATGAGAAATGTTGTGCACGAGCAGAGGTTCCTTGCAGCTTGAGAAGCCTTTCTTCTTCTATTCCCCTCATGACAAGCGAGTGGTCAGATGCTTTTCTCACCTCAAGCTTGCCATCAAACATATGAATGGAGTGACCTTGCTGGCGGATGTGAACCAAGGATAGCAAGTTTCACTTCAGCTGTGGGAGATATAGAACATGGTGCAGAAGAAAGTTTTTCACGAGTTTTTTAGGAGTTTTCTTTAGTGGGACTTTTTGGACTTTCCGATGCCGGAATCCGACGGAAACAATTGAGGTCAAATCTTGATTTGTGTTATTTAAATTGGTTTTAAGACTGTATATATGGATTTAGCACCCTGAAAAAATCCCTAGGGAACTCTGATTGTGCAGGGATTACCCATCAAGCTTGTGATTTTAATAAATTCCTATCGGATTTTAGAGAAATTAGACTAGAAAATATTCCAAAAAGTCTCACTAAAGACAACTCGGTTTTTTTATTTTTATTTTACTTTCACCGAGTAAAAAAAAATGAATAATTTTATTGAAAAAAATAAAAATATATTATATTATTTTTTAAAATAAAAATATTACATTTTAAAATATTATATTCAAAACATAGAGTCCAAAAATTATCAATGGTAAATTCACTATTTTATTTTAATTTATAATTTTATTTGCTTTAATTTGAATTTTAATTTTTATGCAATTTGACTAAGTCAAAATGTTAAATAGGACAAGACAGGACATTACAACATCTCTACCATATTGGTTGGAGAGCACTTCTCAACTCAATAAATAAAAATAAAAAATATAATATAAATTGAGTATTAAATATTTTATGAAAATATTTTATGTATTGATAATCTCATATAATTAATAATATTCATTTAATAATTTTTTTTGGTCAGTCAAAATATTTTCATTAATTCTTCAAAAAGGTATATCATATATGTAGGTTTTAACCTTGTACAGAAATTACCTGCATACAAATTCTAAAAACAAAAAATAAGCAATGGCAAAAGCATAACACATAAAACAAATATACACAGATTTTCTCCTGGATCCCAAAACCGGGACTACCGGATTGATTTTTCATTATGCTCATTTCAATGTTACAATACATATATATATATATATATATCATGGTCGAAAATCCATAACCCCAATCCATTAACCCTAGATTAGAACATAATCGTAGTTCCCTTAACTGGATCTACAAAATACCATGGACCAAAAACCATCACATCAAAAACCATGTGCGAAATCCATGCACAAAACCATAGTTAGGTATTCCCACCTAATATAGGGTCCAAACAAATTTCCTTGGGCGCTACCTTGGACCCCGTGCAATGTACAGGTGGTCCACTAGTCAATAGTGCAACGTACAGGGGGGCTACCTCCCCCTCTATAACCCTGTCCCCCCCCCCCCCCCCCCCCCCACGTGGGCTAGTCATGGAAAGAATATAACACAACCCAACATTCTCCCACTTGTTTTCTTTTCACAGGGGCCATAGGAGAGCTTAGTCATTGATCCAACCCTACAATGCTCATTGTTTCTCTACACCAAGAGAACTTCTCAGTGCTCACCTACTTTGTCAACGCATCTGCAGTATTCTTCAAACTGTCCACCTTTACCAGCAACACCTTTTTGTCTTCTACCATATCCCTCACAAAGTGATACTGAACATCAATGTGCTTTGTCTTTAAATGATAAGTAGGGTTCTTTGCCAAGAAAATTTCACTTTGGCTTCATAGTCTATTCCTTATAGCTCACTTTACTAACCCCATGCTTGAACACAATCTCTGCAACCAAACTGCTTCCTTGCTTGCATGAGTGGCTGCCATGTATTCTGCCTCTGTAGTTGAAAGTGGCACTACAAATTGTCTCTTACTCATCCAATTGACTGCACCTCCAAATAGGTTAAACACATATCCACTTGTAGATCTTCTCTGATCCAGATCTCCAGCCCAGTTTGCATCAACAAAGCCACAAATTTCCAAAACTCTGTCCAATCCTGGTCTTCCTTGGTAGCACATACCATAATCACTAGTGCCACGCAAATACCTGAAAACCCGCTTCACTGGTGTCCAATGCTCCTTCCTTAGTTTTGACATAAACCTACTCAATACTCACACTGCATGTGCAATGTCTGGTCTAGTATAGACCATCACATACATCAAGCTATAGACTACACTTGCATATGGAACACGGGACATGTCCTCTTCCTCTTCTTGTGTCTTGGGACACTATTCAGCAAATAACTTTTACACCAACAGAAATAGGAACCTTCACCGGTTTACTATCCTGCGTATTAAACCTCTGCAATATTGTCTCCGAGAAAGCCCTACTACTGCTATTGTCAAATTCAAGGCCGGAAGTATCAAGCCGACCCATCACCATACCTTTGGGCGTGATCTTCTTATTGTGTCTAGGTCGAAGAGAGTGTGGAATCTCACTAAGAATTAGTGCTTCGATTTGGGCCCTGGGGATTATCTCTATACTCCTGCGCCCGATGTGCATAGGATGCAACGTTTCACGGATACTGAGTTTTTCATCAGATGGGATGAGCATTGGGATATATTTCTGGACGAGGATTTGCCCATAGCAGCCGATCACATTACGGCTAATGTAGAGGAATCCAAATAGGTGTTTTTGCGTGTGCGTAGAAGCTCATATGCAGGTGCAAGCAATAAGTTAATTTCGTGGTACTATGTTGTTTAAAGTTTCTGTAGTTTATTGTCTGGGGATGGATTCTGGATGCTATTTCCTGAAATTATGTTCAGGTCTTATATATATATAATAATTAAACTATATATTCAAAGTTTGCCTAATACCCTTTTTGATGTAAATAAATTTCAATGAACATCAAACTATTCTCATAATTTGCATGGATTCTCGCAATATATCGTTGGCAGGGTTTTTTTCCTTCAATTTTGTGATTCCTTCCTTCTGGTCGAGGAAGGTTCCGGACCTTCATGTCTTACCTGAGCTCAGGTAAGGTCCTGGTTGTGAGCTCTGCTCAGTCAAAGAGAGGGCCTTACTCACCTAAATAAAGGTAGCTTACTTAGAATTTTCAAGACCTTAATTGACCTTGAGTTATTTTATTTTTGCACAAGAGAAGCAAGGTGTTGGGTGGGCGTGGGGACTGAGTTGTGCAAAATTTCACACCCTGTTGAAGGTAGTGTATGAAGGTGTGAAGAGAAACATGATGGGCATGGGAATTGCACTCCCTCAAGATGGTGGAGTTTGGTGAATTGCACTCTTTCAATATGTAGCATCATTCTATGTATGAATATTATTCTTTATAAAATATAATAATAATATCATGGTTTCTAATGGAATTAACTTTTTAATAGCAATATATCAACATGTTTTCTAATATTATGTTTTGACTTTCTAAATGCAATATACAATTATGGTTTTCAATTAAATATATTGGTAGGGGATAGTCATGGTGGTTATTGCCTTGGTCACTAGCAAGCTTCGTATATGCTTGGCCATCTATAGAGGTTTCTTGATTTTGGGTAATTAACTTAGCCTCTTGATTTTGGGTAATTAACTTACTCTAAAATGAAATAAGACATTCAATGTGTTCATTGTAATATAGATATAAACAAAACTAAAGAAAATTAATTGCACAATGATCCAGTCCAAGAAAACAAAATTTTCCACAAACCAATTAACTCTTTTAAAAAATTCAACAATTCCAATTTAATAATTTTACTAGTAATAGTTTTTTGAAAAGACTATAATTAATAATTCAAATTTGATATTCTCACCCTAATCGTTATCCTTCACACTAATGATGATTTGATACTTGATATTTTGAAAATACTTATCACGTGGTTATCCTTCCCAATCTTGAAAGTTTGAAAATATTGATACTTGATACTTTGAAAATACTTATCCTGTGGTTATCCTTCGCGGTCCTCATTGAATACTTTGAAAATATTTGTTCAGTGGTTATTCTTCGCAGCCTCGTGATCCACTAATATTTATTTAGTGGTTATCTTCGCAATCTCGAAACTTTGAAAAAATTTATTAGATATTTGTTCACTGGTTATTCTTCGCAGTCTCGTGATTTGAAAATATTTATTTAGTGGTTATCCTTCACAATCTTTGAAAATATTTATAAATATTTGTTCAATGGTTAGTCTTCACAGTCTCGTGATTTGAAAATATTTATTTAGTGGTTATCCTTCGCAATCTTGAAACTTTGAAAATATTTATTAAGTAGTTATGCTTTGCAATCCTGAAACTTTGAAAATATTCACGAAGTTATTATGGTTCGAAGTGGTTTATTCCTCTCAAAACATTTGTGTAAATGCTGGTAAAAATTTAAGTCAATAGTAAGTTTTGAATATTTTAATATTACTTTAAATTTGTTTAACATGAATTTAAGTTTTGGCATATTTTTAATATTTATTTAAATTTATGATTTATTTATAATATAATGATTTCTAAATTTCTTTAATCAAAATAACATATAAAATAATTAATTTTTATTAAATTTACTGATATTTATTTCCATTATATGCCATAATTATTTAATAATATTTTTATTTTATTATATACATAAATATTTAAGTGATTGGTCTATAATCGATTTTTTGAAAGTCTTTTTTGGTGGAGTTTTTTCGTCAAAATCCGGCAGCAATTTATGGAATCGCAAGTTTGATAGCTAGTTTCACAATCAAAGTGTCATGATTTTTTCAGGTTCCTGAATCCAATATACAATTTTAAAAAACATTTTAACTGCAACAAATCACTATTTAACCTCAATTTCTTCTTACCGGATTCCGTCACTGAAATCTCCAAAAAATCGGCATTATTAAAAACCCAATATTAATTTATAAATACATTAATAAATTTAAATATTAATAAATTTATGATTTAAATTGTGAAAACTATATAGGCCTTCCCTATCTCCATTATTTGAACTATATAATCCTTCCCTTCCCTTCCCTGTCAAAGAAATGTAACGGACGGTGATGGTTTAACAGTAAATAAATAAGGCGACTGCGAAATATCTCAAAGAAACTTATTGAGTTCTCTCACCAAGTCTTCTTGTCACAGTTACATGTCTCAAATGATGGATAGCCACTTAATAAATGTTTCCAAAGTATCAAATCATGCGACTTCGAACCATAACCACTTCATGAATATTTTCAAAGTTTCAAGATTGCAAAGCATAACTACTTAATAAATATTTTCAAAGTTTCAAGATTGCGAAGGATAATCACTAAATAAATATTTCCAAATCACGAGACTGCGAAGACTAACCACTTAATGAATATTTTCAAAGTTTCAAGATTCCGAAGCATAACTACTTAATAAATATTTTCAAAGTTTCAAGATTGCGAAGGATAACCACTAAATAAATACTTTCAAATCACGAAACTGCGGAGAATAACCACTGAACAAATATTTAATAAATATTTTCAAAGTTTCAAGATTGCGAAGATAATCACAAATATTTTCAAATCACGAGACTGCGAAGAATAACCACGAAACAAATATTTAATAAATATTTTCAAAGTTTCATAATTGCGAAGATAACCCCTAGATAAATATTTTCAACAAATCACGACACTGCAAATAATAACTAAATGCAATTATTAAAATTTAATAAGAAGAGTTGTTTTTAGTGTTATTTTTTGGATATTTTTGTGTGTTGGAATTTGGTGGAAAATTTTAAAA